>MQTX01000448.1:5715-56105 GCA_009735665.1 Angiostrongylus cantonensis | reverse complement strand
CTTATTGAGAAAGTCTATGGCTTTTTGGTAGTTCTCCTTGCTGATTTGGAACTTCTTTATAGACTGAAGAGGTTCTCCTTTCAAGGAGTTAATAAGGTAATTGAACTTTTGTAGGTCTGAGACCTTTTCTGAATGTATATTTGCATTGAAGAGTTCCCAAAAGTTATCCCAATCCCATATATCACCACTGAATGTCGGGATGGGAACTGTGGGTAGTTCTAGCTCCTTCACGACCGCAGTGGCGATGGATTCATCGTTCCCACTGCTTGTATTGGAATGGTTGTGGGATGTGTTGAGAAGCTCTGCGTGAGCCTTGAAGCAATGGATTCAAGCATGGAGAAGTACCAGATATTCGAATGCATTGCCAATTGCTTCTTCAGTAGCATTCGAGTATTGTGCGAACTCGTCTTTGATATTTGGTAGCGTCGGAATTGTTCTCTCGAATACAACAATATGTGACGATGGGTGCTTGACAATCTATAAAAACGGGTCACGAACATGAAAAATGTTATAACTAACAGATCGCCACTAGTAAATCAAAAGCGGTTAAGCAGACATTGGCAGAAAAAGAGTTAACAAGCTTTGAAATTTTTCGAGGATTTCAGGCAAAAGTATTCAACTCAGACCCAGTTGATGTTGTATTTCCAGAAAGAAGTACCAGAAAATAATTTTCGCTGCCAGGTTTTCTTCATGAGAACTTGTGTGGCCTGCTAAAAAGAATAAAATGTGAGAGAGACAAATGTCGATATTATTCAACAAGCGTCACTGGCCATCCTGTGACGAGAATTAGAGCGCTGTCTGTCACGCGGAAATTAATGCCTGATTTGGATTTTTATTTTCTATCACATGCCATATTTCTTTTCGAAGGACATGTCACTTTCGCAAAGTTTGTTTTATTCACTTCCGTTCTACGTAACTGAATTATAAGAGAAATCATGTTTTTGTCAAATTTGAAAGTTAGAATTTCAGGTCTCAAACAACGATTTTAGCAGACCTATGTCTATTAATCCATAAAAAGGCGTTGTTGAACGTAAGCGGCTCGAAACAATCGGGGCCATCGAACGTACAGTGCAAAATTGATCCGAAAAAATTCGACGCGGTAAATTCGACCTCGAGGATGACGGGGGTCGCAGAGGTCATCCTACAAATCACGATGAAGAATTGGGGGTTTTGTTGGAGACAAACACATACACAGTTTTGGAACCTGCGGAAGAACACGATGCACTGTTTCAGAGAATGAAAACAGGTGAAACGTCAACTGGGTACTCAACTTATTAAATGAAACTTAAAAAATCGCCGTTTCGACGCTTCGGAGCATGACGGAGCAAATTTTGCACAATAACTTTCGCTCGTGTTCCGCCTGTGCTGCGACCAATGATCAGAAGTGGACTCGTTATGATAGCTGGTGAGGCTCTGTTCAGGGCACGAATTTATCGGAGAGATTTTGTTACAAGTCATTTTGTCCAGTCTATTACAGAACACGTTTAAATTGCTTTCATTATTTTAGAAGCTTGCTAAGCAGAAATTAAAAATGCTGGCTTTATTTTGATGAGCAAAATTCGCAACAGTGCTGATAGAATCATGTGCGAGCGGAGTAGATCATGAACAGATAGGTCCACACACGATAAAGATCTTCCATTTCACCAGCATATGTCGTTCCCTGTTCTCGTATCCGCTAAGGCAATCACGCAAACTTATCACGAAATGAGTGCTTTAGGTTTACTCAAGCGGCGACTTCGAAAAATGAAGTTTTTGTGCAGTGTGTGCGGAAGAAGAAACTTTCTCGCACTGTTACACTTTGTTTTCGTATCGTAACACTGATCCTCCGGCGAAGCCAGGATTTTATGGCATCATACGGTGCGTTCTCGTGAACAGGAGCGCCTAGCGCATAATGTGTAGAATCCTGCTTATTCTCTTTAAATTATATTTTTAAAAAATTTAAATTATAGATTATTTCGAACAGTCCCACCCGTAAAGGCATGGTGTATAGTTTTTGATTAATGCGTCTTTATTTCTTAGGTCTTTATTAATACTTTGGTTTTTTCCCACAAAACAATGAAACCATTCCTGTATCGAAAATATGCAGGCTCTGAAGAAGGTGAAAACACCGAAACATCAGACATCGACCAACAACAACCACAACGACAACTACACCAGCCTTACATCAGCTCAAAATGACCAGTTCGTAAGGCCATGTAAATGAATATATCAACTACTTATGCCGAGGTTTATAGAAAATCGGTCTTTTCAGTTATTAAGAGACGTGCCAGGTACACATTTCCAACCCGTAGAGGACATATTAACGCTGAGACAAAAAATCATCTTAATGCGACAAAGTCGTCTTAGTCGTCTCATCACTTTCTTCGTCGCTGCTCAAAATATCGAATTATTCCTACTTTCATTAAACTTAGAAGATTACACGAAGTATGCGGCTTATCAGAGAATTCTCAACAAATACTGAACATCGAAACGAAATCACTACGCATTTCACTTGGGTCATACAAAACGAAATGTTTTCACAACTAAAAACATTCTGTATGTACAAAGAAAGCCATTGTACTCAGTACTTGGCGGAGAACAGGACAGCAGCTGGCTCTATATCTACTTGCGAAAAGATTCGGTGTGGTGTTGAAAACAAGCTAAAGGAAAAGTCTGAAGATCTACCACGACCAAAAAGATCAAAAGAAAAACACCACCGTTTCTCACGTTTTGAATAGCAACTCTGAGATACAGGACCCAACAAAATCATCCAGAGGTACTGTGGTATGCCCCAGATTAGAGAGGTTTTGGATTGAATGAACTGAATTGCGACCACAGATTTCAGGCAAAGAATGATTTTTTTTTAAATGTTTGTTCACAGGATCGACTTTCTATTAGCCTCGGCATTGGGATTTGAACGCGTCGTTTTCTTGCACAGCAATCGCGAGGTTGTTAAACAACATACATTTATTTCCACAGAAAAACACAATACAATACAACAGTAGCTGACGTTTCGGCATTATCGCCTTCTTCAGAGCCTGGAAGGGTACGCTATACGCAACTTACTAGGTCAAACGCTTCAATAACGACTACAAAAAGACGAAGAACTCTACGGTAATTACATGATCAACAGGTTTTTGAAAAACACACCGCTTTTTTACGAGACTTCCAATGAGGAAGGTTAAAACAGCTCATTATATTCGTACATGGCTGATGACTGCGCCATCCCACGTCAGAAATTGATGCGAACATACGAGGTTAGGTCGCGCATGACCTCTGGGCATTCATCCCTCCCATTCATTGTATGGTTTTTGGCATTTATCCAAAAGCCTCAAGAAATTTTTCGCTGGTGTTTTACTCTTGCCTTTCATTAGCGATGTAGCGATGCTTACTTAAGAAGGGAACATCTAGAGGAATCGGCAGCGATAATTGAAATACCACCGAATACTCTTCGTCGTCAGTTAGTTCGTGACCGCCTATATGACCGTCTATGTGAAACACAAAATTGCGTAATTTGCCCTTATGGCAGGGGCGATGAATGCATGAGTTCAGGTACGGTATACCTGATCTTTTGTGGTACTTGCGAAGACGAATATATTGGCGAAACGGTGATTGAATGCATATCTGGCCTTTGTAATGACTCGCGGTGGCCCGACGATGTATCGAGCCAGTTCTGCTATCCTCACAGACAAGTCTGGCTGGTACCAACTTGCCGACCTCGGAGGGATGGAAGGCTTGGTGGGCCATGGGAGCAGGAATCGATTCCACGTGAAGGTGCAGTAGCGCCTCCAATCACTGCGCCACACGCGCCCCATTACATGGCGATAAGACTAATAATGACGTAAAAATGTAGCATATCTCCAGTTATTGTGAGAACGTGCGACAGCTGTTTTCACTGCGTTCACTGCTGTCGCCTCTAGCCACTGCGCTTCACACGCCAACGATAGTGGAGAAGCACGTCAAATAAAGCGATAAAATGCGCAAGACACTTCAACGATTGTACTACTTATTCTTCCAAATAAAAGCATCATGTGTTCTCCTCGCTAAGAACCAGTGCGACATGTAGCCCTGTCTACACTGCAGAGGTTGAACGAATTTGTTACGAAACTCCTAGTCATACACCATTCTCGCCATACTTCTGACCAAGTGACTGCCACATCTTTAAGCATGTCGACAATTTCTTGTGCGAAGAATGCTTCAGAAACCAAGTGGTGGGCCAAAACTGCTTTCGCCGACCTCACCTCCTCAGGTAATCGAGAATTTATTCACCATAAACAGGTGAATTTGTTCACCGTCTACAAAAAGGTGTAGATTCCAGCAATTTTCTTTCCAAATAATAAAGATTGTATTGCACTGAATTATGCTGCTTTAAAAGCAAATGATGGGGTAGGACACCATTTTAGGAGGAAACAAACGGACTGCGCCACGGAGGCCTTTCCTCTGCGTTTCTGTCAGCTAGTTTTCTACCTAGCGCTGCCATCAGCAATCACGCATCAGCGGGATTGATCTGTGGAGCAGAAAACGGCTTTAAATCCAGTTAAGCTGGGGCTGTAGTCAAAACCACAATGGCAGCCTTCTAGTTTTTGCCTACTATAAATTTCACGGCAAGATATGATATGACATACAACCACAACGATGCCGCGATGTTCTCCAAAACTTGGATTTCGGGCCCGATCCATCCACGATTACTCTCTTCGGAGGCTTGCGTATTATACACTGCATCAAGGAAGCCCTTGTTTTGCGAATATCTCAAGATCCTTGTGGTTGTATTTCACATCATATCCTACTTACATATTTTGCAGATTTGAGCACTTCTTTCATTCGTCTTTATCACATAGATCGACAAATTTCGAGCGTATGGCTGCATCGCTTCTTAGCACATTGGTGAGCACTGTTGACTTTGGAGACCAAAAAGCAGTGAACTCGTCAGCGATTTAAAGAAGGAAATTCATAGTTTTTGCACAGTAAGATATAAATGTTGGGTTGGTAGAAAACTTATGAAACTGGGAAAATAATAAAGTTGGGGAAGGGAATTTGCCTTATTCGACCATAGGTGGAATGTTGCTACTGTTTGTTCTTTTTCACTATATTCCAGTTTTCGTTCGTAATAAAGGTAAAGGATAAAGCTTTCGGCATTGATCAATCCCTAAGAAATGCGCCGTGCATTCGACTTCGTTAAGTATCGTTGGAGGTGATTGAATGCATATCTGGCCTTTGTAATGACTCGCGGTGGCCCGGCAATGTATCGAGCCAGTTCTGCTATCCTTCCAGACAAGTCTGGTACCAATTTGCCGACCCCGAAGGGATGGAAGGCTTGGTGGGCTATGAGCGCAGGGATCGACTCCACGCGCGTGTAGCAGTGGCGTCTCCAACCACTGCGCCAGACGCGCCCTTTCGTTCGTAATAACTATTGGTTTATAAACACATGTATTAACGGAATTCCGTTGCACTGAATTTCTGTGCTCGTTTCAAGAGTTTTTTCTTCGTTCAGCTGATGGTTCTATTGTGAGGATGTGACGCAAGCTTTCGCTTTCGCGTTAGGTGCATATGTTCAGCTTCATGCCTAGGTTTCTTCCTTTTTAAGTCAACTCCCTGGTGTATACAGAAATTCTGCCTAAACCCGTTTTTCGACAGCTTTAAGCCAAATCGTCATTTGATATTTCCAGCCCTCAGGCAAGGAGTCTGTAGTTTTTCATTGGGTCAAGGTCAATCTGCAGTCATACGAGGAAGGGATTTCGATAACAATTTCCACTCCGCGATTTTTTCACATCACGTTCTTTCAATAGGTGGCCGATTCAAAGCTCTTCAAGAAAAGAACGGTTATTTGATTTTGTACAAATTACTGACAGTATGACGATGTTAAAAAGCACCATATCATGTGTCTATGAAGGATGTAATTAATCTATGAATAATTAGTTTCACGGAACCATTTAGAAAAGGGTTCAATAAGGCAGCCTAGTCGAAAGTCTCTCAGTTCTATTCTCTCATTGGTCTTCTAATTTGAAATCTTTTAATCCTTTTTCGCAGTCACTTCCCATGTCTTTTAATGCTTGACTCTAAAATTTTAAGTGTTAGAAGAGACGAATTTATCGGAGAGATTTTGTTACAAGTCATTTTGTCCAGTCTATTACAGAACACGTTTAAATTGCTTTCATTATTTTAGAAGCTTGCTAAGCAGAAATTAAAAATGCTGGCTTTATTTTGATGAGCAAAATTCGCAACAGTGCTGATAGAATCATGTGCGAGCGGAGTAGATCATGAACAGATAGGTCCACACACGATAAAGATCTTCCATTTCACCAGCATATGTCGTTCCCTGTTCTCGTATCCGCTAAGGCAATCACGCAAACTTATCACGAAATGAGTGCTTTAGGTTTACTCAAGCGGCGACTTCGAAAAATGAAGTTTTTGTGCAGTGTGTGCGGAAGAAGAAACTTTCTCGCACTGTTACACTTTGTTTTCGTATCGTAACACTGATCCTCCGGCGAAGCCAGGATTTTATGGCATCATACGGTGCGTTCTCGTGAACAGGAGCGCCTAGCGCATAATGTGTAGAATCCTGCTTATTCTCTTTAAATTATATTTTTAAAAAATTTAAATTATAGATTATTTCGAACAGTCCCACCCGTAAAGGCATGGTGTATAGTTTTTGATTAATGCGTCTTTATTTCTTAGGTCTTTATTAATACTTTGGTTTTTTCCCACAAAACAATGAAACCATTCCTGTATCGAAAATATGCAGGCTCTGAAGAAGGTGAAAACACCGAAACATCAGACATCGACCAACAACAACCACAACGACAACTACACCAGCCTTACATCAGCTCAAAATGACCAGTTCGTAAGGCCATGTAAATGAATATATCAACTACTTATGCCGAGGTTTATAGAAAATCGGTCTTTTCAGTTATTAAGAGACGTGCCAGGTACACATTTCCAACCCGTAGAGGACATATTAACGCTGAGACAAAAAATCATCTTAATGCGACAAAGTCGTCTTAGTCGTCTCATCACTTTCTTCGTCGCTGCTCAAAATATCGAATTATTCCTACTTTCATTAAACTTAGAAGATTACACGAAGTATGCGGCTTATCAGAGAATTCTCAACAAATACTGAACATCGAAACGAAATCACTACGCATTTCACTTGGGTCATACAAAACGAAATGTTTTCACAACTAAAAACATTCTGTATGTACAAAGAAAGCCATTGTACTCAGTACTTGGCGGAGAACAGGACAGCAGCTGGCTCTATATCTACTTGCGAAAAGATTCGGTGTGGTGTTGAAAACAAGCTAAAGGAAAAGTCTGAAGATCTACCACGACCAAAAAGATCAAAAGAAAAACACCACCGTTTCTCACGTTTTGAATAGCAACTCTGAGATACAGGACCCAACAAAATCATCCAGAGGTACTGTGGTATGCCCCAGATTAGAGAGGTTTTGGATTGAATGAACTGAATTGCGACCACAGATTTCAGGCAAAGAATGATTTTTTTTTAAATGTTTGTTCACAGGATCGACTTTCTATTAGCCTCGGCATTGGGATTTGAACGCGTCGTTTTCTTGCACAGCAATCGCGAGGTTGTTAAACAACATACATTTATTTCCACAGAAAAACACAATACAATACAACAGTAGCTGACGTTTCGGCATTATCGCCTTCTTCAGAGCCTGGAAGGGTACGCTATACGCAACTTACTAGGTCAAACGCTTCAATAACGACTACAAAAAGACGAAGAACTCTACGGTAATTACATGATCAACAGGTTTTTGAAAAACACACCGCTTTTTTACGAGACTTCCAATGAGGAAGGTTAAAACAGCTCATTATATTCGTACATGGCTGATGACTGCGCCATCCCACTAGTAGAAAGTCGATCTTGGTAAAAAAAAAAGGTGTTTCGTACAGAAATTTTCACGATTATGGCCTTTGAACATAAGATGTTTACTAAGCAGTCCTTCGTGATTGACGACTTTACATATGATAGGATGCGACATGAGAGACTACATCAGGAGTAGAAATGTTTCACTATTCAGCAATCACAGAGGGCAAAGCGTCTTCTTTTGATAAATCTCTGAGGGATGCACGTTGTGTTCAATGTCACTTAGCATCGTAGAAGTGATGAAATGCACATTTGTCCTATAGAATTACCTAAGGGTGTCGCTCTATCGATTCATTTTCCCTCTCAAACCAATTCGGCAGCATTTCTCCAGCGCTTGAGAGATGATGGCCACGGTCAGCTTCGGAAAGTCGGTCTAGTCAAAATCGTAGGCTTAACATTTTTCGGAGATTTTTGCTGTATCTGTTTGGATTGATGGAAATACTTTCTCAATACATAGATTATTCCTCAAAAGTAATTGTGTAGGCAAAAGATTCATTCGATCACTTCCACCATTCTCCATGGGCTCTATTCTATGACGCATCATTAAGGAACGAGCAACGTTGGTACTCCTATTTTTAACTCTCCGTTAATGATGCATAGAACGATACCTGCTTAGGAACGAAAAGTTTAGGTGCGCTGAAGCGATGCTGCTGTATTTATTTCGAAAGTAACCCCCAATCTCGTCCATTTGTCTTATGCCTATCTGAAGTTCAGCAACTTTTGTAAACGTCTCAATCACCTCAATAGAATTTCTTGGAATCAGTTGCAGAATATTTGGCCCTTCATCATTTTAACCTGTTCATCTAGTGATTTGTGAAAATCCCTATTTACTTCAGCAATTTTATTAAGTAGTTTGGTAACGTAAAGCGCGATGCAAGAACGAGAAGCTTTTAAGCTCACAAAAGCTTCTGAAGAGTTCGGATCATTTCTATGAATCCAGAAATGGAAAAAGAATGAAAGTGCGTTAGTATCATGCCTGACGTAGCATCGTATGCCAGGACTTTTTTCACCTGAATGAGCTTCGTTCACCTTCCTCTGTAAATTCCTCGCAAATCCTCTCGCTTCTTAAAAAGAGGTTTTTATATGAATAGAGCGAGGCTACGTGGCGCGTCCTCAGGTGGCGGATAGGGGGTTAATCGCGGACCAAAAGCGACCATTGCTTCCCTGAGACGCAGGTGGATCCAGGGGATGGACTCCCTGTTTCTGCTGCGTCGATTTGGCACATACTTTCTGTATTTGCTAGGCGTATTCATGCATGCGTGTGTGGGTGCGTTCTCGCTTTATGCGGATTGTATTCTACGAGTCAATTCGGCCAAAGCCTGCAATCAAGTGACAGGGAAGTATATGGAGAGGGTTAGGAGTTGCCTCCAACAAATAAGCTCCATGTCCACCCTAGTAGAGCCTGGCAAGCTACCCGTGAGTATAACCAGCCACCAGGCTCAGAGCCCAGCAACCTATACGTGGGTATAAAAATGCTAAACACAGTAAAAAAAAGAACGGGCCTCATTCCCCTGACCCCAAAAGAGCCTCTAATTTCACAGCGTTGGGCAGGACGAGTACGGAGAGGCTGCTAAAATCTCAGGACCAATGGAACCTGCCTGGAACAAGAACTATGGTGATGATCTGTACCTACAATGCACGTACACTTGCATACGAGTCCTCGATTGAAGACTTGCTCATGCAAGCAAGAATGATAAGGTACGACGTCATCGGCCTGGCCGAGACGTGACGACGCCACCCATTCAACGCTGTCTATGACACTGGAGAAGAACTGTTCCTCTGATCATGGGACAGTAGAGGAGTGGGCGCTGTCGGCGTTCTCGTCAATACGAGTTTGTCCAAGAACATCGATTCATTCAAACAGCTTACAACCCCAATCGGACGTTTACGATTAAAAAGATGTAGATCAACACCGGCTTTAACATTCTTCGTCGTTTACGCGTCGTTCAACATCAAACTATGACGAAGGAGAAGTCGAAGCGTTCTACATGGACTTGGAGAGGTTCTACAGAGAAGCACGATATAGGCAACTATCGCCCAATGTACTTGCTGTCTGTCGTCTACAAACTTTTCACTCGAGTCATCCTAAACAGGATAGACAAAACACTGGTCGAAGGACAGCTATGCGAGCAAGCAGAGTTTCGAAAAGGATTTAGTGCGATGGACCACATTCACACGTTAACAAGGCTCATTGAGGTATCGCGAGAGTACAAAAGACCGCTCTGTTTCACTTTCATCGATTTGCAAAGCCCTTGGTAGTCAAGGAGTCCCTACTCAGTACACAAAGATTCTTCGTGAGCTGTAGAAAAATTTCACAACCAAAAATTCACCATTCTTCAACGATATTAACGTTGACGTCAGAAGAGGGGTTAGGGAAGGCGATACCATACCGCCACCCTCCAGAATGTCATGCGAACATTGGAGTGGGACAATATGGGAGTTAAAATCGACGGTCGGCAGTTACACCACCTTCGCTTTGCTGGTGACATCATCCTTATAACACCAGGCATTAGCCAAGCGAAACGTATGCTTGCGGACTTTAATAACACGTGTGGAAAGGTTGTTCTTCGACTAAATCTAAAGACAACGATGTTCATGAAGAACGTATTGATTTCGTTTGCCCAATTCACGCTCAACGGAATGAATAATCCTCCGAATGCTCCAGTTATGTCTACCTAGGTCGGGAAATCAATTTGATGAACGACTTAGCTCCAGAGCTAAGCAAAAGGAAACGAGCGGCTTGGGGAGCTTTCAAGAGCATCGAGGATGTAGTGAAGAGAACAAAGAACACCCGACTCAGTGCCCACCTTTTCGACTCAACGGTTCTCTCTGCCCTAACGTATGCGTCAGAAACCTGGTCGAGACGTAAGCAGGATGAAAGATCACTCAGCGTTATCGAACACACAGTCGAAAGTACGATGCTAGGTGTATACCGTTTAACACAAGTAAGGGATGGGATCTGAAGCTCCGACCTACGTCAACGATCGAAGATCAAGGATGCCGCCATTCTATACGCCAAACAGTCGAAGATAAGGTGGCCCGGACACGTAATGCATATGAATGATAACCGATGGACAAGAGCTGTTAGTGACTGGATTCCTCGGGATGTCAAACGTACTGCAGGAAGACCACCGATCCGATGGTCAGAGTTCTTCACGAAAAGCCTAGAGGGAAGATATGATGCTTGACGAGTCCCTAAAGCGAGCAGAACCCAATGGGCTACTCTTGCACGAGACATGGAAAAATGGAAGATTTACTGGCGCCTGCTCTAGTCACTCGACGATCAACGGGACTACAGGTGATGCAGGTGATACAGGGTTATGAGAGTGGTCGGCTGAGTAGATCGCATCTCAATTTGACCTTTCCAGGCTCTGAAGAAGGCGAAACCACCGAAACGTCAGCTATTGTATCCTAATAAATTCTATAATAACGACCTCTTGTCTGCTTATTGGAACAAAACATCGAATTATCAATCAATGCCGTGGTTAACAGAAAGCCGGTCTTGGGAATTACCAATGAGCATTTATTCCTGTGTTATGCCATAGTGAAGACCATGCAAAGCTTTGAGCAACTATCCCAGAAGAAACACTTAAGCATGGAAATGAGAAAAGGTCTCTCGATCTCCTAGTGACCATGCTACTACTCCGTGAGTGGAAGAAGACCAATGATAGGAATGAAAGCCTTGACGTATACGTAGAAATAGAAGCAGCTGCGAAAATATGAATTATCCGCTTAACTAAAGCACTTCTGACAAAAGGATTTAATTTCAGTATACTTTAAACTATAGAAAATATCCTTGCGATAAAACTACACGACCACTTCTTCTTTTTTGGTCACAAACCCCGAAAAGCTTTCGTCTAAAGACGAAAGCAACTGTTCGTCTTCTCAACGTAGATGATCGGTTCTGAGAAGGACAAATACGTTTGACACATTCACCTGTATCACCTATGGTCCCATTGATCGTCGAGTGACTCGAGCGGGAGCCAGTAAATCCTCCATTTTTCCCTGTCGTGCGCAAGAGTAGCCCAATGGGTTCTACTCGCTTCAGGGGCTCGTCGAGCATCATATCTTTCTTCTAGGCTCCTTGTGAAGAACTCCGACCATTAGGTTGGTGGTCCTCCTGCAATACGCTTGAAACCCGTGGAATCCAGTCCTTACGTGTTTGGTCTACCTTTTTTTTTGGACTGTTTGGCGCGTGTAGCTTGCCAGACACTGCCAGAGTGGACATGGAGCATATTTGTTTGAGGCGACTCCTAACCTCCTCCCATATACGCTATCACTATCACTATCACTTAATTGCAGGCTTTTGGCCGAATTTACTTGTAGAATACAATCCGTATAAAGCGAGAACGCATTCACACACGCATGCATGAATATGCCTAGCAAATACAGAAAGTATGTGCCAAATCGGCGCAACAGAAACAGGGAGTCCATCCCCTAGATCCACCAGCGTCTCAGAGAAGCAAAGGTCGCTTTTGGTCCGCGATTAACCCCCTATCCGCTACCTGGCGACGAGCCACGTAGCCTCGCGGCTAACCGGCTCGAGATCCCTCACATGAGGGAGATCCGTGGTGTTGATACATTAGCCGAATAAATACCTTTTGTGTTTCTGTTATAAGTTTATGTTTCAAATAAATTTTAGAAAGGCCATTGTATACATACGTTTTGCCTCCTTCAAAGATTCGTCGATTATTTGCCCATTTGGTCGACGGGTGGTGTGGGACGAGCTCCTACTAGAACTCGTTTGCTCTATTGCAGAAATTTTTTTAGCATACCACATCTAGTACACCGTTGACCCAGTTATAATTCTATGCATATCGCAGGCGTAAAGATTCATCTGAGATATGAAACGAGGGCAGATCCTAGTGACATCAGTTCCTCTCTTCCATTCCCTGAAATTTCAGTGGTATTTCAAAATGTCATCAAGTCCTGAAAGGCCGATTCATGTGTCATTTTCTGTAAGCCGTAGCTTCTGTGTCAATACCATTAATTTCGCACTCTTGCATACGATCATATAGTCTTCAACGATTTTTTTAAAAATTTTTATTTAGAAGTAAAATTTTTTACATTATGAATAGAAGAAGTCCTCAGTTGGTTCTCAATACGGCACGCCATCTCAAGTTTCTCCACTTTCCGTTTTCTTATAGGCATTTGGGATGTTAAAAATATTTGGCACAATTCCGGCGGCAATCACATGTTTTCTCACTTTTTTCTTACAGCAATGCGAATGTTGCCTTTAAAAGGGAGGATAAACCTGAGAATAGTAGGACTTTTGCTCGCTTTTCTAACGACCGTCGTTCTACTCATCATTCATTATATTGCATTTGATTCGTTTACCACACGCAATATCCCTTTATTCCCACGGTTGCCGTGCACTTGCAGTGAAATCTACTCAGGTGAGACCTTTTCGAACAGATTTTATTATTCAAAATGTTCATTAGTGGGAAATGGGTACTTTCAAAGCAACAATATGGAATTAAGCTAAAACTATTGAAATTTTTTTTAGTAAAACTAAACTGTTTACTACACCACTCTACCTACTATCGCTTTGAATAAATGCCACTGTCGAATGAGATTACTTCATTCGAGAGCTACTTCACACTAGAAGATTCGATTCGTTGCGACTACGATGTCCTCACCGCAAAGGTGGACAACCGTGGACTAGAGTTTCGGGTTAATCTGATTATGAGGAACATGAAGACACCGAGACCTTCTCCGAATAACTGTTTGGGAACAACCTCATTTTAGCCCATAAGAGAAGAAAAGTGCATTGATTACTCACACCGACATTAAATAGAAGTCGGCTTACAGCAATATAAAGATGTTTCTTCAGCTGAAGTACTTGGTATTTCTTGTATACATTTGTGCGTTTCTCCATGCTTCTTATTATTAACAAAATGCTTGATATGTTTGCTGTTCACCGAATGAACAAACAC
Source organism: Angiostrongylus cantonensis (assembly GCA_009735665.1). NCBI lineage: Eukaryota > Metazoa > Nematoda > Chromadorea > Rhabditida > Metastrongylidae > Angiostrongylus > Angiostrongylus cantonensis. The sequence continues at coordinate 42,305 of MQTX01000448.1, read as the reverse complement.
AAGGTTGTTACCTTATTCTTTGTATATGACAAGGTGACGTTTCGGCGGATTTCTCCTTTCTCAGAACCTGGAAATCTCAAGTCGGCAGTAGTCTACAAAGTAAAACACCTTTAATAACCATACAGAAAAAACTCTGAGCAAAAATTTTAACAACACTAAAGAGAAAATACCTTCTTTGCTTATTCACCGTCCTCTATGGGCCCTCCACTGAGTATGGCATGTGGAGACCAACCGCATAGAGTTCAAATGAAATCACAATGTGCCTCTCACATTAAAATAACCGTATAAATACTGTGTGAAATCACACGCTATTATGAATCGATCCTCCATGCATTTCATTTCCGTATTCGTGAAGTTCATGGAATTAAACCAGAATGCTTCGAGAGTTTTCGCGCTTTTGTTCGCGCCAATTGTACAATTTTGCCTTGCACATGGGCTGTCATGAAGAGCACGTAGCGAAGTCGTCGGTGGCACCTACAATACATGTGGAATCGATCCTCTGCTTATGACCCACCAAGCCTTTCATCCCTCCGGGATCGGCAAATTGGTACCAGACTTGTCTGGGAGGATAGCAGCAGTGGCTCGATACATCGGTAGACCATCGCGTCTCATTGTGAAGGCCACATATTCATTCAACCACACCCAAGCAATTCTTGACGAAGTCAAATGCATGGCGCATTTCCAGGGATTGATCAGCGCCGACAGGTTTTTCCTTTTTTAACCTATACGTAGACGATTGTGCTGGCGCGTGCGAGATAGCCGTCCTCTCAGAATGCTCAGTAGTATTTCAGTTACTGTTGTCAGACTCTCTGGACCTGCCCTTCCCAAGCAGCATTTTTGCAGCTACGTTTATCTTGTTTGAAAAAAGCGCGAAATAAACAGTACCTTATTATCGCTAGAGTTTGTTTGGAGACTTGGGTTTTCCTCTACACCCATCTCCAGGAGCCACAGTTTTGCACACATTAGAAACCGCTATTTGCCGCGCCAATTTCCCAGATTCATCCATCTGCTCTCTTCCTGTGCACACGTCAGTGTCTGTTCGAAACATGTTTTTCATAAATGCCATTTTTATGTGTGAGGAGTTAGAGGAAAGGATGTGAAACAGCGTCGCTTTATTGCTTGGCCTTCCGTGTCACTTGGTGAGATATCCTTCTCCGGATGCATTTATTTCAACGTTCAAAAATTAGTGCTAGCTTTCTTTCGCTTCCTCTCGGGTCGCCTCAATGTCCTCTGAGTGTTCTTTAAATAACTCAAAGCATTTATCCATTTTCTCTTGTGTTGGCAAACTGACAAAACAATTATCCATATGTATTCTTTCTTTGATGAGCTTACACGAGGTTGATAAAAATATTTATTACCGGCTAACGTTTCGACGTCTTCGTCTTCATCAGAGCCGATGATCCGAGTCGATGGTCCACGCTTGTTATTCGTCTCGATGTGGCGGCTTCGCCTTCGTGTCGAGTCAGGTCTTCCTCAGCGGTCCGTCTCCTCGAATGAGGCACACTCATTCAGTGATGCCCTTTTATACCTCGTGTAAGCTCATCAAAGAAAGAATACATATTGATTATGAGCACCGAGGTTCAAGGAAAGTCGATTTCAAAGTACAATTATCTATATACCTACAATAAGGAAATGATCGCAGATCGCTTACTGGCGTCCACTCTCGGACCGTCTGAAGATTTAGCAGTTTAGACATTACTTTCAAAGTGTCCACTGATGTATCGTGAAGCCGTATATTTTTATTGCTCCTTTGTGTTATATAACGATGGCGGATGGCTTGCAAAGCGGAGTCATTCGACTCGTTTGTATAAAGGGCAGTAACGTCGAAGGAGTCAACGGACTCCATCACGCACACGCTGTTAAGAAGCGGGTTACGTCCACAGTCCAGAAACATTTAGATATTCCTAATTGGCTGGGATGTGTTTTAACAACTGGATAAATATACGGGTTAAAACCATGTTATTTTCGTCAGCCCGTCTACACAGGCAATGTTAATTCTGAATAACCGTGGATCGGTAGATACAAGATCATCACTGGATACTACCTCATAACTTATTAAAGTTGAGTAACTATAGAGTGGGGCATGTTGGTATATCAGTTTTGGGTTGAAAGATAAATAATGGTTTTTAATTAGTCTTTTTTACCATTTAAACCCATTGTTTAATTTCTGGTGTTCGCTTTTAAATACCATCTCAAATGATAGGCTATAAAGATGTGTCTTCAAAAGGATTCCTTTGTTCAGCAATTGTGAGGTTTTTATTCAGCGCACGTTTATTTCGTTACAAAGGAAACACGTACAAAACAGGCGTTCCGGCAATATCGCCTTCTTCATAGCCTGGAAGGGTACTCTGATACTCAATTTACTACGTCAAGCCCTTCAACAGCTTAAAGAGTTGAATGAAAATCTGAACGGATTACAGCATTACACGATTAGCAGTTTATCAAAAAAAAAAAAAAACCTCGAAACCCATAAGGTGGAAGACAGGTAAAAACGGTCGATTTTTCGAGAAGCTACTGATCGTGTAATTATCGTTCAGATTTTCATCTTTCCGTTAGTGCTGCTTAAAGTTTAACCTAGCAAATTGCGTATCAGTGTGCCCTTCCAGACTCTGAAGAAGGCGATGCTGCCGAAACGTCATCTACCGTTGTTTTGCGTGTGTTTCTTTTGCAAGAAAATCAACTTACGCTGAGTAACAACCTTTCGATCGCTAAAAAAAAAACGAAATAGAAAACGAGATATTCATAATCCAACGCCGATGTTAATAGAATGTCGACCCTGGGAACTATTTTTAAGATGCTTTAGGATTAGTTAAGAATTACTATGACTCTCCACTTATATTATTAACGGTCAGACTTAGGTTTTTCATCCTTAGCAGCTCCGCTCCATCTCGCATACTACATTTTTGCACTTCCATGAGGTTGCAACGTTATCTCATTGCGCGATTAAGATTAGGGACTTTTGCGAAACTTAAAGTAAATTTCACTATTGTTTTCTTACTGCCTAAAGAACGATTTAGGAGATGGAGGTGGTGGTATTTCCTCTGCTTCCTGTCGTTCATTTCCATGCGTTTGCGTTTAACGCAAAAGATATTCGGATTTTCTCCAGAAATTTGCCTTAGCATTAAGCGAAATAAATGCAACTATAATCCTAGCAAATTGCGTATCAGTGTGCCCTTCCAGACTCTGAAGAAGGCGATGCTGCCGAAACGTCATCTACCGTTGTTTTGCGTGTGTTTCTTTTGCAAGAAAATCAACTTACGCTGAGTAACAACCTTTCGATCGCTAAAAAAAAAACGAAATAGAAAACGAGATATTCATAATCCAACGCCGATGTTAATAGAATGTCGACCCTGGGAACTATTTTTAAGATGCTTTAGGATTAGTTAAGAATTACTATGACTCTCCACTTATATTATTAACGGTCAGACTTAGGTTTTTCATCCTTAGCAGCTCCGCTCCATCTCGCATACTACATTTTTGCACTTCCATGAGGTTGCAACGTTATCTCATTGCGCGATTAAGATTAGGGACTTTTGCGAAACTTAAAGTAAATTTCACTATTGTTTTCTTACTGCCTAAAGAACGATTTAGGAGATGGAGGTGGTGGTATTTCCTCTGCTTCCTGTCGTTCATTTCCATGCGTTTGCGTTTAACGCAAAAGATATTCGGATTTTCTCCAGAAATTTGCCTTAGCATTAAGCGAAATAAATGCAACTATAATAGGCTGCTTTAGAAAGGCGGAGTCTAGAGAACATGGTGACAGTAATTAAAATACCACAGAGCACTCTATGACATGAGCTTATTCGCAACCGCCTGCATGATCGTCTTCGTGCAACGTGAAGTTGTATATTTATCCTAGGCTAGAGACGTTGACTGCGTGAGCTCGGGTACAGTTTATCTAATCTGCTGTAAAACGTGCAGAACGAATACATTAGTGAAACGGGTAGACCACTCTGCGTCCACGTAACACTTCTAATCCGTAATCTTGAACTAAATACTTCACTAGGCGCGCCTAGGACACAGGCATAAAACAGAAGATTTTGCAGTAAAGGTTAACTTACTCGCACAGAAGTTGCAAACAACGTGCGCCGAATTCTCGAAGCATTCAGGACACCATCAAAGATAGTGAAGAATGCCACATAATATAGCGGGATCTCACACAGTAGTTAAAACTTATTTTAATGTGATAAGCTCGTTACGCTTTCATGTGAACTCTGTCCGGTCAGTTCCCACGATTCGCCGAAAGCGGTGAGTGTGCAAAGAAGATATTTTTTGTTCAATATGATTGAAATCTTTGTTTGGAGGTTTTATTTATTACTATGGAGGTGTTTGATTGGGTACTTTACAATAATCTTAGGCTTTCCAAGCTCTGCGAAAGGAGAAATCCTCCGGGACAGCTGTTTGTTTACAACTGAAGATTAAGGCAAAAACTTTGTGTTTGCTCTCCAAGAAAACTATGAAAACAAAAAGAAAACAAAGCTTTCTCAACCAACGCCGAGGTTAATAGAAACTCGTTCGCGGAAACTACTTGATTTGCGAAAAATAACTTTAATGAAGCTGAGATATTTGCAAAACTCTGGACCGCAGGTGTCTATGGTGGGGAACGAACGCGCTATTGTCCTTTCCGGGGAGTAACGCGCTCACCACCACACCATGCGGGTCCTTCGTTTCGCCTGTCTCTCAGCGAGTTCTATCGATCTTTTTGCCATCAGCAATCACCCAACAGCGGGATTGATCTGGGGACCACAAATCGGCAATGAACCCAGTTAAGCTGAGGCCCCACAAAAAAACGGTTAAGATAGTGATTATAACTGGGGCCTCAGCTTAACTGGGTTCATTGCCGATTTGTGCTCCCCAGATCAATCCCGCTGTTGGGTGATTGCTGATGGCAAAAAGATCGATAGAACTCGCTGAGAGACAGGCGAAACGAAGGACCCGCATGGTGTGGTGGTGAGCGCGTTACTCCCCGGAAAGGACAATAGCGCGTTCGTTCCCCACCATAGACACCTGCGGTCCAAAGTTTTGCAAATATCTCAGCTTCATTAAAGTTATATTTCGCAATATACCCTGCCATTAAAAAGAGTAGGCAGTAAACAAAAAAACGGTTAAGATACTTGATTTGTGTTTTTCCTACGAGTTTTTTCTATGAGGCATTGGTTTTGTTTGTTCATACTTGTTTTTGAATTTTGAGAGCAGAATCCCTCCTTATCCCACATTTGCATATTGCCAGAAAATTTGTTTAAATAGATTTCATGTTCGAATTTAGGTTAATTTGTATAAACTCATTTTTTAGAAACAGCTCCTACACTTTCTCGAAACAGCTTTCATAACCAGTATGATGCTGAGATTTCTACAAAACGTAAACAGCAGCCCAGATCAAACCGCGATTGCCCTTTCCGTTCCCTACGTGTTGCCCAATTCAATCCATTGTAATGTTGTATTTCACGTCAAAATCCACCGTAAAAAATAATAGTAGCCTGCAAATAGAAAGTTAACATTATGGTTTTGACAACATCTTCAGCTTAACTAGGATCAATGCCTATTTGTGCTCTCTGTATCATTCTTCATGATGGATTTTGCCGATGCTGCCATTACACGGAAAACCTGGAAACCTATTGAGAAAAAGGCAAGGTAAGGGCCTCAGTGGTGCAATCGGTAACACGTCAAACCAGAGAAAGGTTAATGGCGGATTCGATCTGGCATGTGGTATAGGCTTTGCCAATATTTCAGCAACATTGTCGTTATATTCCAGATCGTACCCTGCCGTGAAAAGTGCCAATGAGAAACAAATAAAAGGTTAATACTGTTTTCATATTTTTAATACCGACTTCCATTAGGCTCTGCAACGTTCAATTCCTCAAGCAACGAAACTAAGGCAATAGACGATATCTATCTTCAAAAGTTCTACAACGAAATGATGATAAAAGGAATTGGTCGAATGGTGAATGAAAAAAAATTCACGCGTTGATTCTGTTTATAAAAATTTTCAGCTTATTTCTTTTCAGGGTGGACCAAAGATGAACATTTCCCTGCTTTCCGCCTATGAGCACCCAGACCGTATTTACGTGTTGATGACATCACTAAATAAATATGGGTCTGTTTAAATAGTGTATTCAACTGAATCTCCAGTTTTTGAAATAATGAAATAAAAAACGGAATACGGTTTGATAATGAGGTTCCATCGACGCTTAGTGGTCAGGGTGTAGTGTTCAGTTCACGTCGAGGTTGTTTGCGTTGTAGATTTCAGTGTGCATCACTTTAACACCCATTAAATATCGATGTTGATGAGTTTACAAAATCTAGTAAGAACTTTGCTCATACATTATTTCTTATTTTTTGGCTAAGCAAAGGATATGCCGGTGTTTTTATTTACGTGATAGAAATTCAAATTTTGGACGAAATCTTTTTACAGAGACACGATCTATTGCCGTTATTTCGACCACCAGAGAGGAGAAATCAGTCCGCCTATTAAAACAGTAGTATTTCCCGAGTTTATTGCACTCTGCCCTCGTCGTGGAGGAGCGCGGTACATGTCACTCACAGATGAGCCCACCGATGCCTACGAATTTCCCGTGCCGATCACCGATCGTTTGCAAAATAGTTGAGTCTCTCGTTTTTAGCTGTGTTCTTGTAAAAAAGAAAAACCGTTTTCGTATCCTTCTATTTTTTACTTTCTAATTGAAGTGTAAAAGTGATTTCTACATCAACGAATGTAACCTTTTTTTACTTTTACACCATTATCCCTTTACATCAAGGAAATTCCAGTCCCAACTCACTATTTCTCTGTTTGCCTTGCTCCTCTGTACGGTACAGAGCCGAAATGGTTACTGTTAACCGAGTTTTTGGAACACCATAAGATTCAGGAAAGTCCTTTTTTTTTGTTTTGTGAATTTTGCTATGGCAGCGACCAGAGTGTGACACACTGGCGCCACATTGTACTTTATGAACCTTAAAATTTTGTCAGCCGAAGTGGCGAAATGTATGGGAAAAACTTCCGAGAGAGTTTTCCAGTTGCGCATCGAATAACGCCTCAACACGGTGGTGTGTTAAGCACTGTTGTAGGATGGTCTTAATTTGCTCGTGTTTCGCACAATGATATGGAAATAATTAGAAGAGTTTTCAGTTTACTCAGTTCCTAAACCAGCAGTTCTGTGAAATATAACAACAATGATACCGAGATATTTGGAGAACTCTGGACCGAAAACACATTAGTGGGTGGTCGCCAATAGCAACTACAGGTTAAAGCACGACTGGAATACACACGAAATGAAGAGCCTTCATGGTGCGGTGGTGAAGACGTTAGCCACGGAAGATGTAATATCCAGATCGATCGTCGTTGTCGCAGACACCTGCGGTCCAGAGTTTTGCAAATATCTCAGCATCATTGTGGTTATATTTCACATCAAGCCATGCCATGAAAAAAAAGAATAGACAGTAAATAAAAGGTAGTTACAACGATTTTGCTTCACGCGCAAAAAGTGTTTTGACCAGTCTCTACTGGGGAAATTTTTGAACATTGTTTTAATTTTTATTCTACATTTAGAATATCCAAAACAACGTTCAGGGCGCGTCGCATTTCTATGTCTACATACATAGATTAGATGACTACAGTAGGATACTATTAGACGATTATGTTCGTACCGGAGAGGTTGAGGTCGTGACTGTTCGCGATCGCTTTGAAAGAGAAGAAAGTCTATGGCAATTACCTGAACTGCAGGTTAGCATTGAATGATTCGAAAAATCCACCTGGTTTTCGAATTATGCGGTATTTAACAATGGATTTTAAGCAAAAGATATTGTATTTACGAGCTAATGCGGTTCAAGATTTTCCTCCAAAAGTGAATTTTCGATTTCTGAATTGCGAGTGGTCACCGAGTGGTCATAGTGGCACGTTAGTTCTGTACATTAAACGATGGCCGAAGAAATCCGACCGTTAACAGCAGTGAAAACAGTTGTCGCACGTTCTCACAATAGCTGGAGATATGCTACATTCTTACGTCATTATTAGTCATATCGCCATGTAATGGGGCGCGTGTGGAGCAGTGATTGGAGGCGCTAGTGCACCTTCACGTGGAATCGATTCCTGCGCCCATGGCCCACCAAGCCTTCCATCCCTCCGAGGTCGGCAAATGGGTACCAGACTCGTCTGGGAGGATAGCAGCACTGGGTCGATACATCGGCAAACCACCGCGAGTCATTGTAAAGGCCAGATATGCATTTAATCACCCACAACGATACTTAATGAAGTGGGATGCATGGCGCATCCCTCAGGGATTTATCAACGCCGAGAGCTTGTTATCCTTTATCGCCATGTAACCAAGAATGTTTTGACGGATGCACGACGATGCCGACGTGCATCGTTTTTTTAATATCGTTGTAAAATAGTTGTTGCAAAATTTTTGTGCAGCTCACGAAGAATCTTTACGTACTGAGTGGTACTACTTGGCAGTAAAGGCCTTCCATGACTGATTCTATCTTAATTGAATTAGAGGCCTTCCGTAAATCGATGAAAGTGAGACGGAACAGTCTCTTGTACTCTTGCGATTTTTCAATGAGCCTTGTTATCATGTGTATGTAGTCCATCGTACTGAATCCTTTTCGAAACCCTGCTGGCTCACATGGCTGTCCTTCCTCCAGTGTTCTGTCAATCCTGTTTAGGACGACTTCAGTGAAATTTTGTAGACGACAGACAGCAAGCAGATTGGGCGATAGCTGCCTATATCGTGTAGATCACTCTTCTCAAACAATAACATGGTCCTGCTGGCATTTCACTGAGTAGGGACCTTGCAATTAGACAGCTAACGTGCAAAGAGCCCAGCCAGTGTGTTTACGAGAGATGGCAGAAGGCCCTTCAGGTGCTCTGGTCTTATCCTCTCAGACCTGGTGCTGTTCGACTTTTCAACGACGAGATGGCATATCGGATTTCTGAGGAAAGAACCAGTGGTGCAACATATCTACCTTTCTTTAGTTCATATGACGGAAGGTGGACGTTGTTATCGAAGAGATATGAGTAGTATTCGTGAATGAATTTTTCCGTTGCCCTTCTGGACTCTGTTACTGTTCTCTCTGGGCGTCGGAGTTCAATCATCTTGGTTTTGTAATTGGCGAGGCTTCAGTGGGCTTTGCAAATACTATTCCCATCTTCTTCAGATTCGACCATTACTGCTGCTCTTCTCTCTTTAAGATCTTCTTTTATCGCCTGTCTGCATTGTTTCGCAAGTTCGCACGCTAGTTCGCGGTGGCCTGCAGCTCGTGCAATTCCATACTGGCATATCATCTCGAGTGTTTCTGGAAACAGACGTCTCTTGGTGACTTTCGAACTCTCAGCTTTCATAACGCTAACGTGAAGATGTTGAATGAGCCGATCGTATTCTTTGTCGATGTTATCGACAACGGCATCAGCCCAAGAGCCGACTAGTGAACTGAATAATACCAGTTTATGGTGCTTTTGAGACATCTTTTTTTAAATTTAGCGGCTTTTTCTCCTTTCGCGGAAATTGAGTCTTGCTCGAAGGAGGTAAATTCGTACATAATTTGCAAAGAAAACATCGTCGATGTTGGAATGAGTTTCTTTATTTCAATGAGTTACGCGGTTTTCATCCTTCATGCACTACGTTCGGGGAACGCATAAGGCTGTTGAGCAAAACAAGTAGCAGAGCTTAATGCGTCGGTCCTGGAGGAGCATACTACCATACTCTATAAAAAAAATTGTTGTTTCACCCATCGTCCAGCGAAGGTAAATCGACACCGCGAACAAGTTAAAACATCAGTAGAAAGACAGGATTTTTGTCACATAATGCAGGCCGAAACTTGAGGGTTCGTTATTTTCTATTGTTGCCATCTTGAAAGAGTTTCGAAAACGAGTGTCAAATAAAGACGGCTTATTTAGGCCACAGTTTTGATGAAAATATTTTGAACTCGTTTAGTTATGTTTTATAGGATTGCCTTCTACGTGCACGTGGTCATTCTCAGTGGGTTGCAATGATTGATTTCGATGAAAGGCTGACTCCAACCGAGTACCCTCGAACTCTTTCAGACTACCTCCAGTCTGTAAATACCAAGAGAACTTTAGAACTGCATACTTTTGAGTATTCGTTTAGGAGTATCTCCGACCCAAATATAGCAGAACTTTCATTTCGACAGAGATGGATTCTTAAGCACGATGATATGCCAGAAAAATACGTCAGTGAAAGTCAGGTCAGCTAGAACTTTTCTACGAACTGAAAACCCTTGTCAGCAGCCTCAATTAGAAAAACGTGGGTACTCCTCGTTTATAGCCTGAAAGAAAACGACCAAATATAGAATACGTATTGCCAACGTCCTATATGAACCCAATTCTCAATAGCAATCAATATTTCCCCTGTAACATTTCGACACCTTTTAAAAACAACCCAACATTACCTATCATGCGGATGCCAGCTCTTCTTATATTTTATTCGCTTCCTCTCACCAATTATCCACTGAGGCTTTCGGATTTTGCTTGCTATTTTGACTGCTGTTTGAGGATTTTATTCATCTTTATGGATACCACTCAGTTCTGGACGATTCGATCTTCGCTAAAATCGTAGTATCGCCGTGCAAGAAGGCGCACAAGTTGAATGTTAGGAGTGATAGTACCCAGGATCGACTTTCTATTAACCTCGGCATTGAATTATGAATTCGTCGTTTTTTCTCCCAACAATCGCGAGGTTGATAAACAGCATACGTTTACACTTTCAAAGTCACTTTTGCTATTTATTCAATCTTTAAAGCATCATTTTGGCGCTCTGATTAAGGCAAGGGGCGCATGTGGCGCAGTGGTCGGAGGCGCCCCACAACACATATGGAATCGATCCACGCGCCCCTTACCCATCAAGCCTTCCATCTCTCTGGGGTTGGTAATTTGGTGCAACACTTGTCTGAGAGGGTAGCAGCACTTGCTCGATACGTCGGCAGGCCACCGCGAGTCATTGTAAAGGCCAGATATGCATTCAATCACCTCCAACGATGCTTAATGAAGTCGAATGCATGCCGCATAGTTCAGGGATTCATGAACGCCGAGAGGTCCATCCTTTTACTCTGTAAATTGAAAGTATTTCACACAACTCTAATTGCCTTTTCAAAATTTAAATTTAATTTAAAGGATTCACATATACGTAGCTGAATATGTTTTAATAGATGTGTTTTGCATCCAGCACAGCACTTCGGCCTATGGGAACAGTGACGTGATTCAGAGGTCGCTTCATTGCTGCACTTATTTCATCGCTAATGAAGGGCAAGATAAACGGGACCTTGTTTTGGCCAAACCGTTCCTTTTGGAGCGTCGCTCTTCCTCGAAACTTATCTCGCGCGGTAACTACTTCGTAGCCATTGGAGATTGCTATTTGCCGAGCCAAGTCGCGCGATTCTTCTCGTAGCCCCCTACTTGTGCACACAGGTGGCTGTTTGAAACATGTTTCTCACAAGGGCCCTCTTTGTGTGCGAAGGGTGACAAGAAAGGGAGTGAACCAGGATGTTTTTGTTACTTGGTTTTCGGAACCACTTTGTCATGTAACCGCTAAGTGACAAGTTAATTTGAATGCTTAAAAATGGGCGCCAGTAGTCCTTCGGTTTCTCCCGGGTGAACTTGATGTACTCTGACTGCTCGTTCAATAATTCAAAGCATTTGTCCATCTCCTCCTGTGTAGGGAAGACGACAAAACAATCGTCTATATATCTGCAGTAAAGTAACGGCCGGAGACCGAGAACCAATTCTAAAACCGAGCGCGCACTCTCAGGTATTGTCATGCCCCAAGTACGGTGACTCTAGACTTTTTTGGTGCAGCATCAACCGTATTTTGTCTCCTAGCAAAGTTCGTTCTCCGTTCTCGGTCCCCGGCCGTTACTCTACTGCAGATATATAGATGATTGTTTTGTCGTCTTCCCTACACAGGAGGAGATGGACAAATGCTTTGAATTATTCAACGAGCAGTCAGAGTACATCAAGTTCACCCGGGAGAAACCGAAGGACTACTGGCGCCCATTTTTAAACGTTCAAATTAACTTGTCACGTAGCGGTTACATGACAAAGTGGTTCCGAAAACCAAGTAACAAAAACGTCCTGGTTCACTCCCTTTCTTGTCACCCTTCGCACACAAAGAGGGCGCTTGTGAAAAACATGTTTTAATCAGCCACCTCTGTGTGCACAAGTAGGGAACTGAGGGAAGAATCGCGCGACTTGGCTCGGCAAATAGCCATCTCCAATGGTTACGAAGTAGTTACCGCGCGAGATAAGTTTCGAGGGAGAGCGACGCTCCAAAAGAAACGGTTTGGCCAAAGCAAGGTCCCGTTTATCTTGCCCTTCATTAGCGATGAAATAAGTGCAGCGATGAAGCGATGCTTAAGAAGGGCAGATCTAGAGGAATCGGTAGCGATAATTGAAACACCACCGAATACACTTCGTCGCCAGTTAGTTCGTAACCGCTTGTATGACCGTCTGTGTGAAACACAAAATTGCGCAATTTGTCCTTATGGCAGGGACGGTGACAGCATGAGTTCAGGCACGATATACCTGATCTCTTGTGGTACTTGCGGAGACGAATTTATTGGTGAAACGGGCAGACCTTTATGTATCCGCATAAAAGAACACCTAGATGGCAAGCTAAAAGCAATACAAGGCACGCCACTAAGCACGCATAGGATACAAAGGCATAACGGAGACGATTTTGATGTAAAAGCCGCTATCCTCGCACGGGATACTAAAACACCAACGCGTAAACTTTTCGAGGATTTTTGGAAAAGCGCTAAAAATCCTACAATGAATAGCAGGGAGGAATGTCCTGAGATCACGCGTGATCTCGCCCCTTACCTTCTCATCGATCGTTGACAGGGGGTGCTGCAGTCGTCAGCCGTATGCGACTCTCAGCAGCTGTTCTTCCTCGGTGGAGGACTGATGAAAAAAGCAGTGGGTTTTTTTCGAGAAGCCGTAGATCTTGTAATTATCGCTCAGATTTTCATCTTTCTGTTTGTGCTGTTGAAGTGTTTGACCTAGTAAGTTGCGTATTGGTGTACCCTTCGAGTCTCTGAAGAAGGCGATTCTGCCGAAACGTCAGCTACGATTGTGTTCTATGTGTGTTATTGTATGGAAGTAAACGTATGCTGTTAGGAGTGAATTGATCGCAGACAAATCTTTCAATTTTCCAACCCCGATGGGACGGAAGGTTTCGTGGGCCAGTAGATAGGCGGAATGAGAGCATAACATTCCTTTGATGATTTATGTCAGTTCCCTAAGCAGTTGTTTCTTGTGACATTTTCATTTATGTCGAACGACTATTTTTGGGTGATTTGTTGAAGAAAAGTTCGGTGCAGCACTTATTCTTCTCAACAATTTATAGCTTTAAGGATTTGACTATAATAGTTTTGATTTAATCATAATTTTATTCTATTCTATTCTATTCCATTTGATCCGTCTTCAAATCTAGTGGGCGGATCCCTGCGCTTTTGGCATTCGATTCGTTTCCTCGCGTCCATTTTTCACGAAGATCTTCCAAATTTACGTGTGGCTTCCGTTGCTACTTGAGGATTTCTATTTCGTCTCAAATGTCATAGAACACTGGTTGATCAGTTTTTCCTGGAGTCCTGAAATAGTGTAGTCGGACTTAAGCGTTTCAAATTGGAACGCAGTGGTTTTTTCAGATGAATCCGGTACCAGTTTTTCCACCGCAGAGGGAAGAGATGCTTGGTTTCCCCGTAGCAGAAGCGAACCAGCACCATTTTAGTAGCGACGGCTATCGCTACCACTGTATTATCCGCCTCTAATGTGTTTAAATAAGCAGCAGATATGTATATAGTTAGGGAACAATATATCTAATTTACATATACATAATTAAGGTTGCTGAAATGATGCCAACGTGGCGATATCTCATGTCATCGGTTATCATGCCGCGTGGACACGCCGCCAAGTACATCGTCGACCCAAAAAAGGTATCCTAACTATGTCGAAGGAATCTCAACAATAATTTTATTGTGTCCAAAGTAACAAATAATGTATAACCTTAACCACTTATTATTAGAGGAAAAACACTTTCAAGGAGCGAAATTCTGCTGCAAAGCTTCTAAACTCATTACCGTGCCCCTTTCAGGCCATTATTGTTCATGTACACAGTGTTGTTTTGTTCGTCGAAGGTTATAGGAGATATTACGTGAAGCCACACGATATTGCTATTAGGTTAGCGCTGAAATTCATGCATTTCGTTATGAAATGATCACTTTGCAATAGTGAAATAGATTTACCGAATACGTGACCAACTTGTTTGGCTTACATGAAGACTTCGCTGTTACTTCTTAGCTTTATTCGATTAGCCAATTTTAGCAGCAGTGTTTTCTCATAATGACTTAAATTGTGGTCTTTTTTTTTAAAGTACTATGCAGTTTACAAACAAATTTTGTCATGTTTATTAGAAATATTCTTTAGGCATTACCGAAGTATTTATTCCGGTAACTGGATAGAATATGGAGTACCAAAAATCGAAATGTTTGGAGACTTCTCGATAACTAGCTATCCAGCAAAATACATGAAGACGTTAAGAGAAAATGTACAACAACGTCTACAGTATGTCTACGGTGGAATGCATTAAGGTAGTGTTGGTGGCGGGTATGCAAGGGCAAGCTGCATTTAACATAGTTGATATCGCTCTCTCTCTCGTTTTTGCAATTAGCAAGAAGTAAATTATAATATATTGCTTAAATCAAGCAACCTTAAAATAACTTACCAGCAGTCAATAAACTTTTATGCATCGGCTCACATCACCATAGCTTATTAGAATCACAAACCAATTTTTAGTCTTGTTTTTATACACTAGAAAATAACAAAAGGGCGTGTGTAACGCAGTATTCGGGGACGTCCTGCAACATACAAGTGGTATCCATCTCCGCGACCACGGCCCACCAGGTCTTCCTTCCATCCGGGGTCGGCAATTTGGTACCAGACTTGTCTGGGAGGATAGCAGCACTGGCTCGATACATCGGCAGGCCACCGCGAGTCATTGTAAAGGCCAGATATGCATTCAATCACCTACAACGATACTTAATGAAGTCGAATTCTTAGCTCATCCTTCAAGGATTGACCGACGCCGAAAGCTTTATCCTTCTAGAGAATAACAAGCTTTCAAACAGTTTTTACTTGCATTTAATCGGGTGAAACTACCACAACAAAGTGGAATTTCTTATTTTACGAGAAACGTCATTCTCATCTACTGTGCGTGTCCCAGCGATTCTCACATTCGATTCGATTCCTCGTATCCGTCATCCATGAAGGACTTCTAAATTTTATGTGTGGCTTTCGCCGCTTTTTGAGAATTTTCATTTTATTCCGAATGTCGTAGAATGCTTGTTATGTCGATTCTCCATCGAATCCTGAGGTAGCAGAACCACAGCGTTTTTATTTGAACCACAGAAAGTGATTTTTCCGAATTGACTTTGAAAGGAAAAGAGGGCAGTAAGCCCGTGATGGGATCGAACATTGAACCAGCACGGACTTGAGATGACGTGTACTTGCCTGTCTACAAAATAAACAAGACGAAATGTTCGCCAAGTTGAAGAAGTGTGCGACAAAGAGACACTATTGTGATCAGTATGGAGCACCGCGTCCGGAGGAGAACAGTGGGTAGATCAGTATTGACTTGCAACTATATTAGGCCAAATGCTAAGGTAATTTTAGAGGGCGTGAACACACTTAGGTGACAACGCCTAGCCAATTAACGCTCAGCTTAAGTGAAAATTAGTTCTTTATTCAATAAGCCACAAACATTAGAAGTGTTTAGAACAAGCAGTCAGCGCTTGAAATAAAAATGATATTTTTACTTCAGGATGGTCATCTGTGCTATCACTACACCAACGACTGGCTTGGTGTATGATGTGTTTATGCATTCCATAATGGTCCTCAATATTCTGACTATCACGTTACGTTTTGTTTATTTGTTTTCTGAAAAAAAAGTTCGAATAAGTGAGTTTTCACAAAGTGCGAGCATGTCTTTTGAGCAGAAAACCCTGTGGAAATCATCAAAATTTAAGGTAACGTCTTTCCAGGCTCCACCAGCGTGAAGGAGATTTATCGCTCGCTGATCATCATCAGTTTAACAGTTGTGTTTGGCTGGCTTAGTACGATGATCATTATAGCGATTGCTAACTTCCAGCGTGTTGAAATTTAACAAATATGTATCTATAATATATTTTATAAATATATATGTACTAGCTAAACTTTTCGTTAATTTTGCGCTTGCCACAAACTTCTTGGTCTATCAAGCAGTTAGGTGAGTAGCACTACGTTTGCAGAAGAAGCTGCGAGAACTCTTGCAAGACCAACTTTGCAAGCTCATGATACTCAGCTTTGAGACTCAAGATTTTCTAAAGCTAGAGAGCAAATCTGTATCAAAAAAATTTGTCGAGAACGTTGAGGAAAATGTTGCTATAATCTTTAATACACCTATTTGCGATTGTCACTGCTTTGGGAAAGAGATTTTGTGAGTACCATTTTTTACACAGCTGGTAATGAGAAGTTCCAGTCATCGCATACGACAAAGCACAACATAGGTTGCAATAAGATAAGGCTTACAAAATCGTGCGAACTGTACACATCATACATCTGAGCAACCAGTGACAGGTGCTTGCGACTGATTCAGTGGACTCCCAGGTTTGCGATCGACGGACGACTTTCCCGATATTAAGATTTCTCGACGAAAACTGTTCATAAGGAGACATAAGTACAGTTTTCACCATTTCACTTTTTATGGCTTCTATAGTCAGAACGTGGCTTTTACGAAGTTCACCACAAACAATGCTCCTCGTCCTAATGAATATGGGCTGCAAAAGTACACATTTTTCATCAACTCCTTAGCATTCGCCTAGCAGAAGTGGTTCGACAAGGAGACAAAGTTTTGCAAAGCTAGTTACTGCCGGTCACATTGCAATGTGGAGTGGAATCACTGGATTGAGACCATAAAGGCATACGAATGGTGGAAAATCTTCATTATCATCTTTTAGTAAAGTGCCAATGAAAGAGAGACGATGCTCAGTGATCTCAATGAAGAAAAAGAATATGAGTGCACATAAATCAGAAAAAACCCTGTTTACGAAAAACCCATGATTTCAGTAAGAACAAATTGAAAGATGGTTCTTTGCTTTGAGTATACAACTAATCTGATAAACGCGGTGGAGGAAATGTAGCGAACAGTGAGAGCAGCATAGAGCACGTTTGAGCTTCGCAGAAATGCTACTGAACGACTAACGAGCACGTAAATTCGCGTACACTTCTTCTACTAACGGTATTTTTGACGCTTTGGATTCCAATAATAGCCTGCGTTTTTGCTTCAACGAAGCGGAGAACTATAAGTACCACCCATATTGCGTTTTAGCAGTGCCTTGTGGAACTTTACCAACAAGCAGAGCGTTTTGCTGGGGTTCTCAGCATTGTTCTCTGAAATCGTTCCTATCTCCGAAAACAATGGGAATGTACATCTGTAATGGAAAGCGGAAGGCCCGATCATGTAATGAAAAAACTGATGACAAAGAACTGTAAACCGGGCACCAAGTAGATGCAAGCATCTTCTCGGACACCTAACTCTGCACAGTGAGCCAACATGTTTTTGACGAGAGTCAACCAGCGGTGATCATTTACAGATTACAAGATATCGCCAATAGAAGTGACCATTTTCAAAGCACACTAGTTCTATTGGCGAACCAGTGAAAGACAAATGAAAGAGGTGGTAGGCTCCACATTTTTGTGTACGTGGACTGTGTCCAAGTAAGTTGACATGGACAGACCTCAACCCATTTTGAATGGGAAGAAGTTGATCTTATACAAATCCGCTGTTAAATGCCTAACATTAGAAGGTTTTCGATTTGGCTGACTGTTGAAGAGTCGAATTAAGCCTTCGAACCTATGGAACCAATCTCAGCAATTAGTAGCAATAGTAACAGCGATAACTCAATATATAAAACTCGTTTCGAATAAATTATGAGTAATATTTCGAAAACGACTTTTCTATAACCTCGGTGTGGATAACCAATATGTATTCTGTCTTCGTTGAGCTTAAACAAGGTTGAAAATACATTTATTTCGGTTGCTTTTTTTACAACAATCACGAGGTTGTTATTCAGCACACCTTTACTTTTTCACAAATATAACACATACAACACAACGGTAGCTGACATTTCGGCAGTATCGCCTTCTTCAGAGCCTGAAAGTGTACACTACTATGTAATTTACTAGGTCAAACGCTTCAACAACGCAAACAGAAAGATGAAAATCTGAACAATAACTACATGATCAGCGGCTTCTCGAGACCCACCGTTTTTCATCTGCCTTCCACTAAGGAAAAACAGCCGCTTGGAGCCACACATGGTTGACTACTGCAGCACCCCACTTCGAAAATCAGTTCTGAGATACCGGGCTAGATCACGCTTTATCTCAAGGCATTCTTTTCTGCTATTCATTCTCGGATTTTTCGAAAAGGTCTTGAAAAATTTGCGCGTTGGTGTTTTAGTCTCCTGTGCTATGATAACGACTTTTGCCACAAAATCTTCTCCGCTGTTTTTGTATCCTATGCGTGCCTAGTGGCTTGCCATTTTTTGATTTTCTCTTGCCATTTAGGTGTTCTTTTATGCGGATACATAGAAGTCTGCCCATTTCGCCGATATATTCTCTTGCGCAATCATTAGAAGAGATCAAGTATATCGCATCTGAACTCATGCAATCACCATACTTGCCAAAAGGGCAAATTACGCAATTTTCTGCATCATATAGACGGTCATACAGGCGATTGCGAACTAACCGATGACGAAGAGTACCGGATGGTATTTCTACTATCGCAACCGATTCCTCTAGACCTCCCCTTCTTAAGAACCAATTCATAGCTATACTTATTTCATCGCTAATAAGGGCAGCATAAAAGGGCTTTTCTTTTGGCCAAGTGTTTACTCTTGGGACGTCGCTCTCCTTTTCAACTTATCTTATCGGATCAGTACTTCACAGCCACAGGGGATAACTATTTGCCGAGCCAAGTCGCGCGATTCATCGTTTAATTCCTCACATGGAGGTGCCTGTTCGAAACATGTTTCTCACAAGCGCCCTCTTTGTGTGTGATGGATGGGAAGAGAGGAAATGAACCAAGATGTTTTTGTTACTTGGTTTTAGTACCACTTTGTCATGTAACCGCTACATGATAAGATCACTTGAACGCTAAGAAATGGAAGCCAGTTCTCTTTCGGTTTCTTCCTGGTAAACGTGATATACTCAGGCTGCTCGTTTAATAACGTTTAATAAAAGCATTTTTCCATCTCTTCTTGATTAGAGAAAACGACAAAACAATCATCTATATATCTGCAGTAGAATAGCGGCCGGAGGTCGATAACCGGAGCTCCTATTCTAGACATGAACGCAATGGCGAGAGTTGGTGCCAACCGCTGTCCCATTGCCAGCCTTCACATTCGCGCAGTATTTCTCAGACCATCCGAAGTTCGAGCAGTTTGGGCACTTTTTTAAAAGAGCCATAAGCTGCTGAATAGACAAGCTATGTATGTGTATTCCTCCTTCGTATTTAACAAGAAGTTCGTGGATGGCTTTCATTGCGGAGTCATTCAATACGCTGGTGTAGAACGTAGAAACGTCGAAAGACTCCATCACATACACGTTATTAGGAAACGCGTTATGTATACGTTATTTATTTCTGCCTAACGTTTCGACGTCTTCGTCTTCATCAGAGTCGATGATCCGAGTCGATGGTCCACGCTTTTCATTCGTCTCGATGTGGCGGCTTCGCTTTCGTGTCAAGTTTCTTCAACGGGCCATCTCCTCGAATAAGGCATACTCATCGGTGATGCTCGTTTATGCATGATGCTGATAGTAGATACAACAAAAATGTCTGCTGATAACAATGTTTTTTTGGACATTGCATACTGTAGAAGTCGGTGTTATTTTCGGCTAGTATATTATCTGTTATTGATACTTGCTACTTGAGCGGTCCGTCCTCACAGATTGTGCTGGCCCCAGTATAATCACCATTTTTTGGAGATTTGCTACTTAAGCTATTGTGGTTTTCTAGAATTCCGAGGTCAGAGTGGCCAAAGTTTGCCCCAGGGCTTCACCATCACAGACAGTTGCCGTTTTTGTGGATTAGGGGAGATTTGCTACCATAGCACTTTGATACCAGGACGGTGGTGGATCCTGATTTTGGTTTATTCTTAGTTGGGCTTCCTCATTGAAACGCCAAAGTTCTTCTTAGCTTGTTAGAGCCTGTCAGCGAGACGAATCTTTCTACTGTACATCAGTTCAATTCGTTATCTTTTAACTGTCACGAGATGATTGCTACGACCGTGACCAAGTTCAGTTAGTCAAACGTCAGGACAGTTGCGGTTCAACGTCCGCACTCTAAACGACGTGTTGAATTGAGACAGATTGTGATCGTCACTAGAGTGTCAAGAAAATAGTGTTTAGAGTGATCTATGGCGCATTGTAGCTAAGATTATTCGAAGTCGCTAGTTATACATTCAACTAGTGGACTAACCGATTGTGTACGATGAAACAGCCTGAATGCGACACTTTCCATGCGATAGAAGGAAGGTTAGTAATGATCGGCTATGGCAGTTCTCTTGCCGGAAATAAAGCTTCATAGCAATGGTTCCAGTTTTTTTTCGACATTTTTACATCTTCAGGGTTAATTGAAGATGGTATGATTGCCCACTAAAAGACATTAGTTACAGTATGACGCTTAGTGGTAGAAATGATCACCTAATGATGTTCTTCTCCCAACTTCACTACCACTACTCCTTCTGACCATGTTGAGTTGTAGAACCGATGAAGGGCTCGTACGGCGCAGTGGTTGGAGGCGCCGCTGCGACGCGCACGTGGAATGCGCCCATGGCCCACCAAGCCTTCTATCCCTCCGAGGTCGGCAAATTAATACCAGACTTGTCTGGGAGGATAGTAGCACTGGCTCGATACATCGGCCTGCCACCGCGAGTCATTGTAAAGGCCAGATATGCATTCAATCACCTCCAACGATACTTAATGAAGTCGAATGCATGGCGCATCCCTCAGGGATTGATCAACGCCGAGAGCTTTATCCTTTTCTTTTACACGAATATACATCATACACGAATATGCAGATTACATGTTGCGAGTTGACTCAGGGAGAAATTTGAAATAGAGTGGATTTGTTCAGGGCCACCTCTAAGAAACAAGACTCACTTCATGCACAAGTTAGCATGACATACTTGGCTGTTACACATAACTAAAATTAGCTTCATGGCAAACCTTGACGATCCGCCTAATTTCCCCCGCTAAAGAATCTGTAAAAAATAAACATAATAATGATGTCATGCTCTTAGTGCTTAACGAGCAGTCAGAGTACATCAAGTTCACCCGGAAGAAACCGAACGACGACTGGCTCCCGTTTTTACACGTTCAAATTAACTTGTCAGGTAGCGGTTACATGACAAAGTGGTACCGAAAACCAAGTAACAAAAACATCCTGGTTCACTCCCTTTCTTGTCACCCTTCACACACAAAGAGGGTGCTTGTGAGAAACATGTTTCAAACAGCCACCTCTGTGTGCACAAGTAGGGAACTAAGGGAAGAATCGCGCGACTTGGCTCGGCAAATAGCCATGTCCAATGGCTACGAATTTGTAACCCCACGAGATAAGTTTCGAGGAAGAGCGATGCTCCAAAAGGAACGATTTAGCCAAGAAAAAAGTACCGTTTATCTTGCCCTTCATTAGCGATGAAATAAGTGCAGCGATGAAGCGATGCTTAAGAAGGGCAGATCTAGAGGAATCGGTAGCGATAATTGAAACACCACCGAATACACTTCGTCGCCAGTTAGTTCGTAACCGCTTGTATGACCGTCTGTGTGAAACACAAAATTGCGCAATTTGTCCTTATGGCAGGGACGGTGACAGCATGAGTTCAGGCACGATATACCTGATCTCTTGTGGTACTTGCGGAGACGAATTTATTGGTGAAACGGGCAGACCTTTATGTATCCGCATAAAAGAACACCTAGATGGCAAGCTAAAAGCAATACAAGGCACGCCACTAAGCACGCATAGGATACAAAGGCATAACGGAGACGATTTTGATGTAAAAGCCGCTATCCTCGCACGGGATACTAAAACACCAACGCGTAAACTTTTCGAGGATTTTTGGAAAAGCGCTAAAAATCCTACAATGAATAGCAGGGAGGAATGCCCCGAGATTACGCGGGATCTCGCCACTTACCTTCGATCGTTGATTGGGGGTACTGCAGTCGTCAGCCATATGCGACTCTGAGCGGCTGTTCTTCCTCGGTGGAGGACAGGTGAAAAAAGCGGTGGGTGGTTTTTTCGAGATGCCGTAGATCTTGTAATTATCGCTCAGATTTTCATCTTTCTGTTTGTGCTGTTGAAGTGTTTGACCTAGTAAGTTGCGTATTGGTGTACCCTTCGAGTCTCTGAAGAAGGCGATTCTGCCGAAACGTCAGCTACGATTGTGTTCTATGTGTGTTATTGTATGGAAGTAAACGTATGCTGTTAGGAGTGAATTGATCGCAGACAAATCTTTCAATTTTCCAACCCCGATGGGACGGAAGGTTTCGTGGGCCAGTAGATAGGCGGAATGAGAGCATAACATTCCTTTGATGATTTATGTCAGTTCCCTAAGCAGTTGTTTCTTGTGACATTTTCATTTATGTCGAACGACTATTTTTGGGTGATTTGTTGAAGAAAAGTTCGGTGCAGCACTTATTCTTCTCAACAATTTATAGCTTTAAGGATTTGACTATAATAGTTTTGATTTAATCATAATTTTATTCTATTCTATTCTATTCCATTTGATCCGTCTTCAAATCTAGTGGGCGGATCCCTGCGCTTTTGGCATTCGATTCGTTTCCTCGCGTCCATTTTTCACGAAGATCTTCCAAATTTACGTGTGGCTTCCGTTGCTACTTGAGGATTTCTATTTCGTCTCAAATGTCATAGAACACTGGTTGATCAGTTTTTCCTGGAGTCCTGAAATAGTGTAGTCGGACTTAAGCGTTTCAAATTGGAACGCAGTGGTTTTTTCAGATGAATCCGGTACCAGTTTTTCCACCGCAGAGGGAAGAGATGCTTGGTTTCCCCGTAGCAGAAGCGAACCAGCACCATTTTAGTAGCGACGGCTATCGCTACCACTGTATTATCCGCCTCTAATGTGTTTAAATAAGCAGCAGATATGTATATAGTTAGGGAACAATATATCTAATTTACATATACATAATTAAGGTTGCTGAAATGATGCCAACGTGGCGATATCTCATGTCATCGGTTATCATGCCGCGTGGACACGCCGCCAAGTACATCGTCGACCCAAAAAAGGTATCCTAACTATGTCGAAGGAATCTCAACAATAATTTTATTGTGTCCAAAGTAACAAATAATGTATAACCTTAACCACTTATTATTAGAGGAAAAACACTTTCAAGGAGCGAAATTCTGCTGCAAAGCTTCTAAACTCATTACCGTGCCCCTTTCAGGCCATTATTGTTCATGTACACAGTGTTGTTTTGTTCGTCGAAGGTTATAGGAGATATTACGTGAAGCCACACGATATTGCTATTAGGTTAGCGCTGAAATTCATGCATTTCGTTATGAAATGATCACTTTGCAATAGTGAAATAGATTTACCGAATACGTGACCAACTTGTTTGGCTTACATGAAGACTTCGCTGTTTGAAATAGATTTACCGAATACGTGACCAACTTGTTTGGCTTACATGAAGACTTCGCTGTTACTTCTTAGCTTTATTCGATTAGCCAATTTTAGCAGCAGTGTTTTCTCATAATGACTTAAATTGTGGTCTTTTTTTTTAAAGTACTATGCAGTTTACAAACAAATTTTGTCATGTTTATTAGAAATATTCTTTAGGCATTACCGAAGTATTTATTCCGGTAACTGGATAGAATATGGAGTACCAAAAATCGAAATGTTTGGAGACTTCTCGATAACTAGCTATCCAGCAAAATACATGAAGACGTTAAGAGAAAATGTACAACAACGTCTACAGTATGTCTACGGTGGAATGCATTAAGGTAGTGTTGGTGGCGGGTATGCAAGGGCAAGCTGCATTTAACATAGTTGATATCGCTCTCTCTCTCGTTTTTGCAATTAGCAAGAAGTAAATTATAATATATTGCTTAAATCAAGCAACCTTAAAATAACTTACCAGCAGTCAATAAACTTTTATGCATCGGCTCACATCACCATAGCTTATTAGAATCACAAACCAATTTTTAGTCTTGTTTTTATACACTAGAAAATAACAAAAGGGCGTGTGTAACGCAGTATTCGGGGACGTCCTGCAACATACAAGTGGTATCCATCTCCGCGACCACGGCCCACCAGGTCTTCCTTCCATCCGGGGTCGGCAATTTGGTACCAGACTTGTCTGGGAGGATAGCAGCACTGGCTCGATACATCGGCAGGCCACCGCGAGTCATTGTAAAGGCTTTTGTTCGTCGAAGGTTATAGGAGATATTACGTGAAGCCACACGATATTGCTATTAGGTTAGCGCTGAAATTCATGCATTTCGTTATGAAATGATCACTTTGCAATAGTGAAATAGATTTACCGAATACGTGACCAACTTGTTTGGCTTACATGAAGACTTCGCTGTTACTTCTTAGCTTTATTCGATTAGCCAATTTTAGCAGCAGTGTTTTCTCATAATGACTTAAATTGTGGTCTTTTTTTTTAAAGTACTATGCAGTTTACAAACAAATTTTGTCATGTTTATTAGAAATATTCTTTAGGCATTACCGAAGTATTTATTCCGGTAACTGGATAGAATATGGAGTACCAAAAATCGAAATGTTTGGAGACTTCTCGATAACTAGCTATCCAGCAAAATACATGAAGACGTTAAGAGAAAATGTACAACAACGTCTACAGTATGTCTACGGTGGAATGCATTAAGGTAGTGTTGGTGGCGGGTATGCAAGGGCAAGCTGCATTTAACATAGTTGATATCGCTCTCTCTCTCGTTTTTGCAATTAGCAAGAAGTAAATTATAATATATTGCTTAAATCAAGCAACCTTAAAATAACTTACCAGCAGTCAATAAACTTTTATGCATCGGCTCACATCACCATAGCTTATTAGAATCACAAACCAATTTTTAGTCTTGTTTTTATACACTAGAAAATAACAAAAGGGCGTGTGTAACGCAGTATTCGGGGACGTCCTGCAACATACAAGTGGTATCCATCTCCGCGACCACGGCCCACCAGGTCTTCCTTCCATCCGGGGTCGGCAATTTGGTACCAGACTTGTCTGGGAGGATAGCAGCACTGGCTCGATACATCGGCAGGCCACCGCGAGTCATTGTAAAGGCCAGATATGCATTCAATCACCTACAACGATACTTAATGAAGTCGAATTCTTAGCTCATCCTTCAAGGATTGACCGACGCCGAAAGCTTTATCCTTCTAGAGAATAACAAGCTTTCAAACAGTTTTTACTTGCATTTAATCGGGTGAAACTACCACAACAAAGTGGAATTTCTTATTTTACGAGAAACGTCATTCTCATCTACTGTGCGTGTCCCAGCGATTCTCACATTCGATTCGATTCCTCGTATCCGTCATCCATGAAGGACTTCTAAATTTTATGTGTGGCTTTCGCCGCTTTTTGAGAATTTTCATTTTATTCCGAATGTCGTAGAATGCTTGTTATGTCGATTCTCCATCGAATCCTGAGGTAGCAGAACCACAGCGTTTTTATTTGAACCACAGAAAGTGATTTTTCCGAATTGACTTTGAAAGGAAAAGAGGGCAGTAAGCCCGTGATGGGATCGAACATTGAACCAGCACGGACTTGAGATGAAGTGTACTTGCCTGTCTACAAAATAAACAAGACGAAATGTTCGCCAAGTTGAAGAAGTGTGCGACAAAGAGACACTATTGTGATCAGTATGGAGCACCGCGTCCGGAGGAGAACAGTGGGTAGATCAGTATTGACTTGCAACTATATTAGGCCAAATGCTAAGGTAATTTTAGAGGGCGTGAACACACTTAGGTGACAACGCCTAGCCAATTAACGCTCAGCTTAAGTGAAAATTAGTTCTTTATTCAATAAGCCACAAACATTAGAAGTGTTTAGAACAAGCAGTCAGCGCTTGAAATAAAAATGATATTTTTACTTCAGGATGGTCATCTGTGCTATCACTACACCAACGACTGGCTTGGTGTATGATGTGTTTATGCATTCCATAATGGTCCTCAATATTCTGACTATCACGTTACGTTTTGTTTATTTGTTTTCTGAAAAAAAAGTTCGAATAAGTGAGTTTTCACAAAGTGCGAGCATGTCTTTTGAGCAGAAAACCCTGTGGAAATCATCAAAATTTAAGGTAACGTCTTTCCAGGCTCCACCAGCGTGAAGGAGATTTATCGCTCGCTGATCATCATCAGTTTAACAGTTGTGTTTGGCTGGCTTAGTACGATGATCATTATAGCGATTGCTAACTTCCAGCGTGTTGAAATTTAACAAATATGTATCTATAATATATTTTATAAATATATATGTACTAGCTAAACTTTTCGTTAATTTTGCGCTTGCCACAAACTTCTTGGTCTATCAAGCAGTTAGGTGAGTAGCACTACGTTTGCAGAAGAAGCTGCGAGAACTCTTGCAAGACCAACTTTGCAAGCTCATGATACTCAGCTTTGAGACTCAAGATTTTCTAAAGCTAGAGAGCAAATCTGTATCAAAAAAATTTGTCGAGAACGTTGAGGAAAATGTTGCTATAATCTTTAATACACCTATTTGCGATAGTTCGAATAAGTGAGTTTTCACAAAGTGCGAGCATGTCTTTTGAGCAGAAAACCCTGTGGAAATCATCAAAATTTAAGGTAACGTCTTTCCAGGCTCCACCAGCGTGAAGGAGATTTATCGCTCGCTGATCATCATCAGTTTAACAGTTGTGTTTGGCTGGCTTAGTACGATGATCATTATAGCGATTGCTAACTTCCAGCGTGTTGAAATTTAACAAATATGTATCTATAATATATTTTATAAATATATATGTACTAGCTAAACTTTTCGTTAATTTTGCGCTTGCCACAAACTTCTTGGTCTATCAAGCAGTTAGGTGAGTAGCACTACGTTTGCAGAAGAAGCTGCGAGAACTCTTGCAAGACCAACTTTGCAAGCTCATGATACTCAGCTTTGAGACTCAAGATTTTCTAAAGCTAGAGAGCAAATCTGTATCAAAAAAATTTGTCGAGAACGTTGAGGAAAATGTTGCTATAATCTTTAATACACCTATTTGCGATTGTCACTGCTTTGGGAAAGAGATTTTGTGAGTACCATTTTTTACACAGCTGGTAATGAGAAGTTCCAGTCATCGCATACGACAAAGCACAACATAGGTTGCAATAAGATAAGGCTTACAAAATCGTGCGAACTGTACACATCATACATCTGAGCAACCAGTGAGCCAACATGTTTTTGACGAGAGTCAACCAGCGGTGATCATTTACAGATTACAAGATATCGCCAATAGAAGTGACCATTTTCAAAGCACACTAGTTCTATTGGCGAACCAGTGAAAGACAAATGAAAGAGGTGGTAGGCTCCACATTTTTGTGTACGTGGACTGTGTCCAAGTAAGTTGACATGGACAGACCTCAACCCATTTTGAATGGGAAGAAGTTGATCTTATACAAATCCGCTGTTAAATGCCTAACATTAGAAGGTTTTCGATTTGGCTGACTGTTGAAGAGTCGAATTAAGCCTTCGAACCTATGGAACCAATCTCAGCAATTAGTAGCAATAGTAACAGCGATAACTCAATATATAAAACTCGTTTCGAATAAATTATGAGTAATATTTCGAAAACGACTTTTCTATAACCTCGGTGTGGATAACCAATATGTATTCTGTCTTCGTTGAGCTTAAACAAGGTTGAAAATACATTTATTTCGGTTGCTTTTTTTACAACAATCACGAGGTTGTTATTCAGCACACCTTTACTTTTTCACAAATATAACACATACAACACAACGGTAGCTGACATTTCGGCAGTATCGCCTTCTTCAGAGCCTGAAAGTGTACACTACTATGTAATTTACTAGGTCAAACGCTTCAACAACGCAAACAGAAAGATGAAAATCTGAACAATAACTACATGATCAGCGGCTTCTCGAGACCCACCGTTTTTCATCTGCCTTCCACTAAGGAAAAACAGCCGCTTGGAGCCACACATGGTTGACTACTGCAGCACCCCACTTCGAAAATCAGTTCTGAGATACCGGGCTAGATCACGCTTTATCTCAAGGCATTCTTTTCTGCTATTCATTCTCGGATTTTTCGAAAAGGTCTTGAAAAATTTGCGCGTTGGTGTTTTAGTCTCCTGTGCTATGATAACGACTTTTGCCACAAAATCTTCTCCGCTGTTTTTGTATCCTATGCGTGCCTAGTGGCTTGCCATTTTTTGATTTTCTCTTGCCATTTAGGTGTTCTTTTATGCGGATACATAGAAGTCTGCCCATTTCGCCGATATATTCTCTTGCGCAATCATTAGAAGAGATCAAGTATATCGCATCTGAACTCATGCAATCACCATACTTGCCAAAAGGGCAAATTACGCAATTTTCTGCATCATATAGACGGTCATACAGGCGATTGCGAACTAACCGATGACGAAGAGTACCGGATGGTATTTCTACTATCGCAACCGATTCCTCTAGACCTCCCCTTCTTAAGAACCAATTCATAGCTATACTTATTTCATCGCTAATAAGGGCAGCATAAAAGGGCTTTTCTTTTGGCCAAGTGTTTACTCTTGGGACGTCGCTCTCCTTTTCAACTTATCTTATCGGATCAGTACTTCACAGCCACAGGGGATAACTATTTGCCGAGCCAAGTCGCGCGATTCATCGTTTAATTCCTCACATGGAGGTGCCTGTTCGAAACATGTTTCTCACAAGCGCCCTCTTTGTGTGTGATGGATGGGAAGAGAGGAAATGAACCAAGATGTTTTTGTTACTTGGTTTTAGTACCACTTTGTCATGTAACCGCTACATGATAAGATCACTTGAACGCTAAGAAATGGAAGCCAGTTCTCTTTCGGTTTCTTCCTGGTAAACGTGATATACTCAGGCTGCTCGTTTAATAACGTTTAATAAAAGCATTTTTCCATCTCTTCTTGATTAGAGAAAACGACAAAACAATCATCTATATATCTGCAGTAGAATAGCGGCCGGAGGTCGATAACCGGAGCTCCTATTCTAGACATGAACGCAATGGCGAGAGTTGGTGCCAACCGCTGTCCCATTGCCAGCCTTCACATTCGCGCAGTATTTCTCAGACCATCCGAAGTTCGAGCAGTTTGGGCACTTTTTTAAAAGAGCCATAAGCTGCTGAATAGACAAGCTATGTATGTGTATTCCTCCTTCGTATTTAACAAGAAGTTCGTGGATGGCTTTCATTGCGGAGTCATTCAATACGCTGGTGTAGAACGTAGAAACGTCGAAAGACTCCATCACATACACGTTATTAGGAAACGCGTTATGTATACGTTATTTATTTCTGCCTAACGTTTCGACGTCTTCGTCTTCATCAGAGTCGATGATCCGAGTCGATGGTCCACGCTTTTCATTCGTCTCGATGTGGCGGCTTCGCTTTCGTGTCAAGTTTCTTCAACGGGCCATCTCCTCGAATAAGGCATACTCATCGGTGATGCTCGTTTATGCATGATGCTGATAGTAGATACAACAAAAATGTCTGCTGATAACAATGTTTTTTTGGACATTGCATACTGTAGAAGTCGGTGCTATTTTCGGCTAGTGTATTATCTGTTATTGATACTTGCTACTTGAGCGGCCCGTCCTCACAGATTGTGCTGGCCCCAGTATAATCACCATTTTTTGGAGATTTGCTACTTAAGCTATTGTGGTTTTCTAGAATTCCGAGGTCAGAGTGGCCAAAGTTTGCCCCAGGGCTTCACCATCACAGACAGTTGCCGTTTTTGTGGATTAGGGGAGATTTGCTACCATAGCACTTTGATACCAGGACGGTGGTGGATCCTGATTTTGGTTTATTCTTAGTTGGGCTTCCTCATTGAAACGCCAAAGTTCTTCTTAGCTTGTTAGAGCCTGTCAGCGAGACGAATCTTTCTACTGTACATCAGTTCAATTCGTTATCTTTTAACTGTCACGAGATGATTGCTACGACCGTGACCAAGTTCAGTTAGTCAAACGTCAGGACAGTTGCGGTTCAACGTCCGCACTCTAAACGACGTGTTGAATTGAGACAGATTGTGATCGTCACTAGAGTGTCAAGAAAATAGTGTTTAGAGTGATCTATGGCGCATTGTAGCTAAGATTATTCGAAGTCGCTAGTTATACATTCAACTAGTGGACTAACCGATTGTGTACGATGAAACAGCCTGAATGCGACACTTTCCATGCGATAGAAGGAAGGTTAGTAATGATCGGCTATGGCAGTTCTCTTGCCGGAAATAAAGCTTCATAGCAATGGTTCCAGTTTTTTTTCGACGTTGCCGTTTTTGTGGATTAGGGGAGATTTGCTACCATAGCACTTTGATACCAGGACGGTGGTGGATCCTGATTTTGGTTTATTCTTAGTTGGGCTTCCTCATTGAAACGCCAAAGTTCTTCTTAGCTTGTTAGAGCCTGTCAGCGAGACGAATCTTTCTACTGTACATCAGTTCAATTCGTTATCTTTTAACTGTCACGAGATGATTGCTACGACCGTGACCAAGTTCAGTTAGTCAAACGTCAGGACAGTTGCGGTTCAACGTCCGCACTCTAAACGACGTGTTGAATTGAGACAGATTGTGATCGTCACTAGAGTGTCAAGAAAATAGTGTTTAGAGTGATCTATGGCGCATTGTAGCTAAGATTATTCGAAGTCGCTAGTTATACATTCAACTAGTGTACTAACCGATTGTGTACGATGAAACAGCCTAAATGCGACACTTTCCATGCGATAGAAAGAAGTTTAGTGATGATCGGCTATGGCAGTTCTCTTGCCGGAAATAAAGCTTCATAGCAATGGTTCCAGTTTTTTTTCGACATTTTTACATCTTCAGGGTTAATTGAAGATGGTATGATTGCCCACTAAAAGACATTAGTTACAGTATGACGCTTAGTGGTAGAAATGATCACCTAATGATGTTCTTCTCCCAACTTCACTACCACTACTCCTTCTGACCATGTTGAGTTGTAGAACCGATGAAGGGCTCGTACGGCGCAGTGGTTGGAGGCGCCGCTGCGACGCGCACGTGGAATGCGCCCATGGCCCACCAAGCCTTCTATCCCTCCGAGGTCGGCAAATTAATACCAGACTTGTCTGGGAGGATAGTAGCACTGGCTCGATACATCGGCCTGCCACCGCGAGTCATTGTAAAGGCCAGATATGCATTCAATCACCTCCAACGATACTTAATGAAGTCGAATGCATGGCGCATCCCTCAGGGATTGATCAACGCCGAGAGCTTTATCCTTTTCTTTTACACGAATATACATCATACACGAATATGCAGATTACATGTTGCGAGTTGACTCAGGGAGAAATTTGAAATAGAGTGGATTTGTTCAGGGCCACCTCTAAGAAACAAGACTCACTTCATGCACAAGTTAGCATGACATACTTGGCTGTTACACATAACTAAAATTAGCTTCATGGCAAACCTTGACGATCCGCCTAATTTCCCCCGCTAAAGAATCTGTAAAAAATAAACATAATAATGATGTCATGCTCTTAGTGCTTGTAGAAAGGCAGATAGAGGTTTGTCACAGTTTAAATCACTAAAGTTTGGTGAGTATAGAGATGATTTTCGATGTAGATCTTCTATCACCTTCTCCTTCCTCCATATACTTCCCAGCCAAGTGACTGCAGGTTATTAGTTGAAACAATGTGAAGCAGTTAGGTAAGCATGTTCACAGATACATTCAACAACGAGGTCCGTAAACCCTAGTGGTTAAAAGTGCCCTGCAATGCAAATGCGGTGGTTAGTCCGACTACGTGTCCTGAATAAAGCGATAAAACAAGCTTTCCTTTGCTCCGGTGTACGAAAGACTAGTTAGTTCAAGCAAAGTCATGTGTACCGTGAACGCTTAAGATGCACGATAAGGAAGAAAAAAAGAAGAGTTGTTACGTTAGTGAGATAAACTGAACGGATTCTTCACTTTTTTTTCTCGCAGGCTTTTAATTTCAGACAGAAAACGAAGGAATGTTCGGTATTTCAGCAGTTTCCCCCAGTAGGCTAACACATTTTACTCAAAAGTTTACAAACGCACAATAACTTCTTTCTTAATACTAGAAATTCACTCTTTAAAATCACATCCAGTATGCCACTATTATGTAAAAAAGGTAACGGTGGCCTTAACATCTCCAGGTACACAAATTCACCTGCTAGCAGCAGTCATCCATCAGATGGAATGGTGACCTGGTGAGCACAAATAGGCACTGGACCGAGTTGAGCTGAAGAACCAATGGAATTCTCACTTGTTTATTGTCTATTATTTTTTCATGGCAGGTGGTGGAAGTTCACTTCCGATAACTCATTATTGTGGAAGAGAAGTAGCAGTAGTCTCGAGACCACTGGAAGATCATTTTGGGCAGTTCACTACTGCAGTAGGAAAAATATAAAGGGTCACTAGATGGTCAGGAGCACAAGTAGTACTGAGTTGTTCTTAGGAGCGACTTACGATAACCGACTACTGTGAAGCAAAAGTTACAGAGATTTAGAGATCGTAAGGAACACGAATATTATTAGACAGACAACGGAATGATTCCCTTTAGTTAACTACCGCTGACGAACACAATATGGCATCGAAATAGAAAAACGATTGTCGTTACAATTCCTAATAAACTGTAACTTCTAAACCTCAATAACTAAAATTTGCTGGCCAAGAAGGTCTTTCTAAATGGTGTTTTATCTGGCAAATATGTATAATGGCCGTGACTCGTCGTCTCCCAATAATTTGCCGGCTGGCCGTGTTCACGAACGTTTCCTGGGTGGTGGGGAAGCGAAATATACAAGAACTATTGAGGACACTGTAATCACCTCGATATTTCCATGGAAAAACCCACTAAAGTGAAAACATGCTATGAATTGCTGTCATTATGACAATAACCTGGTATTAAGGAGGCACACGTAACTCGATGCATGACGGTCGATGGCGCGTAGCTTGGAAATACAAAGAAGAAACAAAACCAGTTAGTAATCCAATCGGAGTACTTTGTAAACGGAGCGCACATCTAAAAAATCAGCCAGTGATCTTAACAGACAATGAGTAAGTTTCTAATCTCTAGAGCCAAAATGTGTCATTGATAAAGGAACAGAACAAAAACTCCGTTACACGCCACGGAAACTGTTCGTTGCTTTGCACTTATTACACCATAATAGGCAATTCTTCATTAAGGTCGCAAAATATTTCCAAATTTTGCGTCATGACCCATAAGAAGCGTAACGTAAGAACAGCGACATGCGCTAGCTTTTTATTTCATTTTCACGATCCATCATCACAACTACTGTGCGGATCTCGGCACTTCTCGCATTCGCTTCGTTTTCTTCGCATTCATCGTCCACGAAGGTCTTCGAGCATTTCGTGTGCTGTTTCGGCGGCTGTTTAGAGATTTAGTCTCCTCTATGAATGCCATAGAATGCTGGTGGATTCCCATTGCGATGTAGGAGATAGCTGTGAACAGAATTAAGACAATTCCACATGGATCTAACGAGAGCATTGGGAACAGGGAAGAGGAGGAATTTTTCTTCCGGACGTACCGCATCAGTAAGCACTCCACTACACAAGTTGCCCAGTTTCATGAAAACTGTTACCAGTAAACTGATGTCATAATGTCTAGAAGGATAGAAAGCATTGACTTAATATATTGGTAAGCTGCTGCAAGTCATTATATAGGCTAGATATGGATTGAATCACATCTAACGATGGTTGATGAAATTGGTTGCAAGGGATATCCCTCAGGTATTCATCAACACCGAACGCTCTACGTTTTGAAGTTTTCACTTTCCACGAAAGCAACAGACGAACTTTGTCCGATTGGATATCAGAAAGGCTACATAGGCCATACACACCAGAGTATGTGCTTAGTACACAAAGCCTTTTTTATAGTCATAACAACTTAAGTAAAAACAAAACAGGCTACACGATCCCCTCGTTAGGCTAAGCTGACAATATGCGTGACGTTTCCACCCATTCGCAACTATGTTGGTTTTTTCGATGACTGCTGATAATTACTCGTCAGCCAGCACACCTAAATAATTAGAAACTTGAGAGACCTTTAAAAAAAATCGGAAAAACTTGAAGAAGGAAAACTTATAAAAGAGACTTATCCGAACGCTATTTGGGATCATAGAAATTTACCATAATGGAACGTTAGATTACAAATCCGTTTGAGATCAACAAAATCAACAATGAGAAATTAGCAGCTAAATTTACGTCTTTACTTACTTGAATACTTGGATACTCCTTTCTCACTGCTTGCGCGGACTCTAGCTTAACCTCAATTTTCCGGAGTTCTGCCATATGGGACTATGAGCGGCTGTTCTTCTTGGGTGGAGGACAGATGAAAAAAGCGGTGTGTTTTTTTTGAGAAGCCGTAAATCTTACAATTATCGCTCAGATTTTCATCCTTCTCTTTGTGCTGTTGCATGTGGGTGTGTTCTCCCTTTATGCGGATTGTATTCAACGAGTCAATTCGGCCAAAAGAATGCAATCGAGTGACAGGGAAGTACATGGGAGGCGGTTAGGAGTCGCCTCCAACAAATAAGCTCCATGTCCACTCGGAGAGCTTGGAAAGCTACCCGTGAGTATAACCAGCCCCCACGTTTAGAGCCCAGCAAGCTACACGTGGGTATCAAAACGCTAAACACAGTAAAAAAAAACAGGCATTCCCCTGAGCTCGAAAGAGCTCCCATTTTCGCAGCGTTGGGTAAAGTAAACGGAGTACGGAGAGGCTGCTAAAATCTCAGGACCATTGGAAGCTGCCTGGGTTAAGAACTATGGTGACGATCTGTGCCTACAATGCACGTACACTTGCATCCGAGTCCTCGATAGAAGACTTGCTCATGCAAGCAAGAATGATAATTTACGCCGTCATCGGCTTGCCGAGACGAGACGATGCAACCCATTCAACGCCGTCTATGGAACTGGAGAAGAACTGTTTCTCGGAACATGCGACAGTAGAGGAGTTGACGGCGTCGGCGTTCTCGTCAACACGAGTTTGCCGTGAAGATCGATTCATTTGAACATCTTGCAACCCGAATCGGACGTTTACGATTAAAAGGATGCGGATCAATACCGGCTTTGGCAGTCCTCGTCGTTTACGCGCCAACATCAAGCTGTGACGAAGAAGAAGTCGAAGCGTTCTATGCGAACTTGGAGAACCTCTACAGAGAAGACCATACATTCTTAAAGGTAATCATTGAAGATTTCAACGCCAAGATTGGACCAAGAAAAACGTCTGAGGAACGTCCCATTGGGACCCATGGACTAGAATGGAACGTGCAGGGTAAGCGGCTTTCTATGCACAGGGCGCGCCGAGCTTTTCATCCCTACGTCACCTGGAAAATGGTATCAGACTTCTCTTGGATCACCTGGTTTCCTCTAATCCACTAAGAGCCGGCGAGCTTTTGTGATGAAGAAGTGGGAACACCAAAGCATTCCCCACAGTTAGATCAAAAATCGACTGAGCCAGCATTTCATAGACATTCATGAGGAACGCAAAACCGTCAGAAAACTGAGTCCGCACAAAAATCCGATGATTCTTACAGAAAACGGATGCGAAGAAATGAATCTAATGCAAGCGTTAGGATTCGCATAAAATATGTCACAGTAGAGCACCAGATCAAAGGGAAAATCTGACGGATTGCACATGCGTGTCACATTTTCTCGCCGTCTGGTTGAGGGTAATTTTAGAACCTCACATAATGTTTTTAATGTGATATTACGTAATATTTTCCCAACAACTGCCATCGCCCTTAATCTATTCTTGGAATGGGAATTACATGAGCTATAGACCAATACGAAGCTTCCAGAAAAAAATGTTTCTCGTATCAGCTACAGTATCTTTTGAAATACTCTGTAAAGAAGATATGATATAGGGTACGTAATATATCTATAAAAAATAGACTAAAATCTTATCCTAATAAGTACATAATAAGTGAGCGTCTGCTATGATTTACTAAAGTTTCCATTGCATAGAGCAAAATTATTGCAAAATAATTCTTGCGAGGAGTATTTTTGGCAATGTCTTTGAAAAGCTGTTACAGCGAACATTATCCTGTTCGGCTCATTGTCAGGAATCCTACGAATGATGACACTCGTAGCAGACTATGGGATCAATGTACTCTTTCATTGGCTATAGAAAAATTATCCGCATATTTGCTTAATTCTATCCGAAATGATATACCCGGATACAACCCACTACTCTGGCGAGGAAATGAGGTCGGAGGCGCTCTGCAACACACGTGGAGTTGATCCCATCGCCTACGGCCCACCAAGCTTTCCATCGCTCCAAGGTGGGCAAATTGGTATCAGACTTGTCTGGGAAGATAGCAACACTGGCT
>MQTX01000447.1:39073-57131 GCA_009735665.1 Angiostrongylus cantonensis | reverse complement strand
TATGTGTGTACATTTATGTATATCTATATATGTACGTATATGTATATATATCTATATGTATATGTAAGTATATGCATGTATACATGTGTATAAGTACGTATATTCATGTGTATGTATGTACATATGTGTATGTATATACATATACGTATATGTATGTATGTTGCATTGTTGTTATATTTTCAGCAACAATCTTTATCTCATTACACTATTTAAATCGCAGTAACAACGGAGTATTGCATCTGCATCTCATGTGGCCCTAAAGAGGGCCGTTGGGTCAGATATCGATTGGCATAGAGTTGACTATCCTCCGAAACGGTTCAGCGTAAGTCCACGGCGTTTCAGAGCAAGGGCGACATCCACAGCTGTCACTGTCCTTCTCTTCGCTTGGACACAGTAGGTCATGGCATCTCGTATCACGCTCTCGAGGAACACCTTTAGTACTTCCCGAATTTCGTCATATACTAGTCCTGAGAAGCGCATCACTCCAGCGCGACGAGCCAGACGACGAATCGCTTGCTTGGTAATTCCTTGTGCGGTGTTCTGGAGCACTTTACGATGGCGTTTAGCACCTCCTTTGCTTCCTTTTCCGCGCGCAGACATGTTCACAATCGCAGGATTGCAGACAGCAGTCGTATAATACACACCAACCCATCGGCACTTATATAGCGGCTTCGGGTTCTCACGCTGCTCCCCCAATCGATACACACACAGACGGCAATGTTAATTGTTTTTCCTTGAAAAACCCTGAAATAAGAGGATTTTTGGCAAACTGAAATAAAAATTGCACTACGATAAATCAATGAAGGCCGCCAAGTGGTGATTCTGTGGAGGAAAAACATGATTTCTTGGAAATTGGCTGCTGAGATCTGAGGGCTTCCGTCCCTTGCCCAATACAGTCGATCTTCATATTCCAAATCCATTGTGTTACTCTCTCGATAGGATCGGACATCTCGACAGCCGTGCCACTCGACCGGGTGGAACCGGCATGGAGCGAAAATTGGATAACGACGATGAGCGAAAATATCTTATTCACTCCATGCCACGAACTACCTAGACTCCTAATCCTCACCTCATTCTTATCTTTCCGTAAATTTCGTATGGTTCTAGCTATTTCTAGTTGGCCTGTTGGGACTTTCACACTTCGTAAACACTACTTCTTCAATCTTATAGACTTCTTCCACTTACGATAGCAAAACATTAACAAATCACGGTAAATTTCTCACGTTTATTAAATAAAAAATTATACATGCAAATACTTCGAATCGTCAAAAAAAATTCCAAAGAATCCTCTCGATCGCAAGCTTCATTCCTCAGTACTAAAATATTCCGTAACTAAACATAAAGTCCAACCATAGATTCTCCGCACATTAAAATTCCAGTTCCGAAGGAATGTAAGCATTCCAAATAGCTTTCGCTTGCTCGTGCTGATATTTACAAAACTCCGGCCCTCAGGTGTCTGTGGTGAAGATCGAACAGGACCTTAAGCTTTCCCGTGATTGCACGTTCACCGATATACACTTGGCCGGTTCTTCGTTTCGCCATTCTCTCAGCCGTATTTTATAGGTGCCGTCAGCAATCACCCGTGCACGTTAAACACTGAAACAAACACAGAGCAAGGGCTTCCGTAGCCCAGTATGAAATGCGCGAACCCCCGGCAAGGGAAAATGTGGTCCGATGTAGCCCGGGTCCAAAGCATTTTCACGTGCGCGCCGCAGTGGCGCCTCCAACCACTGCGCATAGATAGTTGGTATATTTATTTATATAGTCCTATAAACTGATTTTCTTTAACTGATGTGAGGTTGGTATAAGTCTTCGTTGTCGTTGTCGTTATTGTTGCTGTTGTTGTTGTTAATCGATAGCTGACGTTTCGGCGATTTCGCCTTTCTCAGAGCCTGGACGTATTTTATACAGGAATACTTTAATAATTCGGCGGAAAAAAAACGGCTGAAGTATTAATGAAGACCAAACTTTTAAATAGACGCTATATCGATCAGTGAAGATCTACACCAACCACGCATCAGCCGAAGAAGGCCAGTTTATAAAGTCATATCTACTCTGGCCACCGAATTGGCTTCCGCATAGTGTAATACCGTTAACCTCAAATATTAGTGGAAACAGAAGACATATAGGACAGCAAAAGCATGTGGGATGTTCTTCATGGAAAGAAACGATTGCGCGTGAATTGAGGAAGAGCGTTTACGTGGGATCCAACCAGTGCCTTTCTACCTGATGAACCACATCGCTAACCACTGCGCTTCCTCTTATCACTATCATCTTTGATTGCTCTAATCATTTAATTACTTCAGTGAACACTAATAAAGCTTTCTTTAGTTGCTCTTGAGCAATAAAGCACAACTGAGTACGGCTAATTCGCAGGATGAAGGAACAGCGGAGAATCGTCACAATTTCCCGATACATGACGGAAAGAGAGTAATGGATAGCTCGCTGGGCTCTGTCGCATAGGTTTGCTTTAACGTGAGCTTCCGCATAGAAGTATCCGACTGCATTCTTGCTTAGAAAATCGTAGAAGGGATGAATCCCTGCAGCACATTGTAGTTCGACAAACACACGCACACACATAGCATACACGCATACACTCGTGGACATGCACACACGGATGCATACACAGGTATAAACACAAACACAAATAGGAGCTTTTTGATCGTTGACGTGTCAGAGCTTCGGATCCTTCCTCTCACTTTCATGTTACGGGACACTCCTAGCATAGAGCTTTCGACTTCGAGCTGAATAAAGCTGATACTGTTTATAGAGTAGTGGGCCCTGTGTAGTGTGTAGGCCGATACTTAGTAAGTGTTGGATAAAAGCTCTAAAACGGTAACGCTTTCGGCGTCGACCAATCCCAGAGCGATGCCTTAAGTATCGTTGGAGGTGACTGAATGCATATTTTGCCTTTAAAATGGCTCGCTGTGACATATCGATGTGCCGAGCCAACGCTGCTATCCTCCCGGATAAGTCTGGTACCAATTTGCCGCCGACCCCGAAGGGAGGACGGCCTGGTGGGCCATGAGCGCGGGGTTCTATTCCACGTGTGTTTACTGTTTATAGAGTAGTGGGCCCTGTGTAGTGTGTAGGCCGATACATAGTAAGTGTTGGATAAAAGCTCTAAAAGGGTAACGCTTTCGGCGTCGACCATTCCCAGAGCGATGCCTTAAGTATCGTTGGAGGTGACTGAATGCATATTTTGCCTTTAAAATGGCTCGCTGTGACCTACCGATGTGCCGAGCCAACGCTGCTATCCTCCCGGATAAGTCTGGTACCAATTTGCCGCCGACCCCGAAGGGAGGACGGCCTGGTGGGCCATGAGCGCGGGGTTCTATTCCACGTGTGTTTTGCATGATGCCTCCAACCACTGCGCCACACCCGGTCTAGTATACATGGTACACATAAAAATGTTTTCATTTCTATGTTAATGTCACATCTTACTTCTCAGCTTACTATTTATCACTCTAATTTGTAATAAAATTGGCTAGGAAACAGCTTGGATACAATATTTTTATCATTAAATGAATGGAGAGCAATCCATATCTAATAAGTAAAAAGTTTTGTCTTCTACAAAGTTTTTATTCAGATGTCTAACTTTATTCCCTACCAGTTGCCTTTTGAAGACAGAGTATTGCGTGAGGTGCGGTTCGAACACGCGACCACCTTTTCGTGGGTCGCAATTTTTATCTACTGCACCAACTGAATTCTTAGTTTAACTGGACTCAGTGATAATCTGTGCTCCCTAAATCACTCTCACTGACGCATGACTGCTCACAGCACCGCTAGAGTACACAACTGGTAGTGGGAAAGGCAAACTGTAGGCATCAGTTGCTGTGGTGAATAGCACAAGACCCCCTTAAAGAATAACAACGGGTTCGAAGTCCATCTGAGACTATGAGTTTTCCACACATCCTAGAATCATTGTGAGAGTATACCACATAACACCCTGCCATTTAAAAAATTGGAAAGTTAATAAAGGCTGAGTTGTTTGTGAAGTCTTCAAACGCTTGTCAAAGAAGTGCAGCTTTGTTTCAGGGCGAGACAGCACGAGACTACTGGACGGCTGAGGATGTGCTGAACTTCATTGCAAAGGAGAAGCTCTTGAAGTATGAGAATCCATATGATCATCATTCCAGTGGCCTAGTTTCCACACCTTACAAACATGGGGGTTTCTTTTATCCAAACGCCACTTTTCATCGCATGGCATTTCTCTCGTTCTTGTTTTCTTCTTCTCTGTTCGTTGAAGATTTTCAAGCACTTCCCACTGCCACTACCACTTTTCTTGTTTTTATGATGCTTGCGTTTACATAACCTAAAGATTTCATGTGTACTTAACTTTCGATAAAAAATCATTCTCTTATCCCCAGCCATGTTCTTTTCTTTGTCAGCAAATGTTTTCATCCAAGTAAATCTCGTGATACTTTTCGAAAATGGTGGTATACGATCTCACGACTTTCAGTTTCAATAACCAGGCGACAAACACTTTGTTTTGTATGCCACTAGCAAAAACATGCACAGGGCCACCAATTTTACTGAACTTTAACGTAGATCAAGTACGGGTCGTGTGTTTTATCAAACATTATTCTAGATATTCTACAATGTTTTAGAACGCAGACGATGTGGTCGTCCAGCACCGAGCGAGTTCGTCGAGGTGAGCTTGTGGTGCAATAATCGACATAATCTTACGAGAGAATCTTACGGATCTTCCTCACATGGGGGATCCCGATAGCCGGTTAGTCGCGAGGCTAGATGGCGTGGCCCAAGGTGGCGGATAGGGGGTTAATCGTGGACCAAAAACGACCTCTGCTTCCCTGAAGCGCAAGTGGGTCCAGGGTATGGACTCCCTGTTTTTCTTGCGCCGATACGGCACACACTTTCTGTGTTTACGAGGCGTATTCATGCACGCGTGTGTTGGTGCGTTCTAGTTTGTGCAGATTGTAATTTACGAGTCAATTCGGCCAAAAGCCTTCAATCAAGTGACAGGGAAGTGTATGGGAGGTGGCTAGGAGACGCCTTAGACAAATTGGCTCCATGTCCATTCAGGGAGAGCCTGGAAAGCTACACGTGAGTATACCTAACCCCACGTTCAGACACCTGCAAGCTATGCGTGAGTCTCAAAAAGCTAAAAACAGCAGAAGAAACGGGCTTCATCGGCAGCGTTGGGTAGCACGGG
The DNA here is from genome assembly GCA_009735665.1 of Angiostrongylus cantonensis. NCBI lineage: Eukaryota > Metazoa > Nematoda > Chromadorea > Rhabditida > Metastrongylidae > Angiostrongylus > Angiostrongylus cantonensis. The sequence continues at coordinate 51,955 of MQTX01000447.1, read as the reverse complement.
TATGGAGAGGCTACTAAAATCTCAGGGCCAATGGAAGCTGCCTGGATTGCAAAGAACTAAGGTGATGATGTGTACCTACATTGCGCGTACACATGCATCCCAGTTTTCGACAAAAGGCTTTCCCATGCAAGCAAGAAAGATGAGGCATGACTTCATCGGCCTGGCCGAGACGAGACGACGCCACCCATTCAACGCCGTCTATGACACTAGAGAAGAACTGTTTCTCGGACCATGCGACAGTAGAGGAGTCGACGGCGTCGGCGTTCTCGTCAACACGATCTTGTCCATGAACATCGATTCATTCGAACAGCTTGCAACCCGAGTCGGACGTTTACGATTAAAAAGATGTGGATCAATACCGGCTTTGTCAACCTTCGTCGTTTACGCGCCAACATCAAACTATGACGAAGAAGAAGTTGAAGCGTTCTACATGGACTTGGAGAAGTACAACAGAAAAGATCCTACATTCTTTAAGGTCTGTTTTGTTTTCATTGGTGATAATGATAATGGTAAGGGTTAAAACATTCCAAACAGTGATACTTTTTACGATAGTTGCATTCAGGGCTTACCATCTTAGTGTTGCTTTCAGTCGTAATCTTTTGATGATATCGTTTGTAGTATATTAGGCGCCCTCCATAAACATATATATGCATATATTATATATATGCACTTACATGTACATATGTAGCGCTGTTAGGTAAAAAATATGGCAGAGAGAAGGACAGAACGAGGGATTGCTTAGTGGGTAACACGCGAGTTTCCAGAAAGGTCTTCGCGGTTTCGAATGTGCTTCACATCATTCTATGCCGTGAAAATAATTAGGTAGTGAATAGAAAGATACACGTAGAAACAAGTACTGTTATTTGCTTACTCGGATGGGCACAACGATGCCGTTGGCAGCACATGAGGATGCACATCGCTAGTGCAGTTTTTCAGCACCTCTCTACTGTGTCGTGAATTAAAATGCTATGGTGCTCTTTAAAACTCGTACAATCCTTATTAAACACTGCTCACATTGCTACAATTACATCCAATGCAAAGTAGCTTTAACCCATTTCTCGAGAGTTTCTGAGCTTGAATTTGAAGGGAAGCCAGAAATAAATAGTAGGACACAATTGTCATTGCAGTGCTAAATACACTACATGACTCGACTTCGCTAAGAAGAGACAGAAGTCAATTGAAAAACGTCCAGTGTCCTCGGTTGTAAATGCACAAGAATATGTTATTCTTATTAACAAATAGCGGTTATTCAGCTTTTTTTGCAATATTATTGGAGTGGGCAATTAGAAGACAGCCCGCACGTTGTCATTTTATAGTAAAGACAATTTAAGGGTCAACTTCGGAGGGTAAACTAGAAGAAATCCAGAATTTGGATTTCGAATTGTCAAACACAAAAAAAACAGCGTAGAGTCTTCTCTAAGACAAAAACAAAGATAGCAACCATTTAGAGATTTAATTGGGAATTTTTCCGGAACTCAAATAAGCATTGATAAGAGCTAAGGTATTTGCCAGTTGGCGCAGAGTTGACAAGACTTTGAAATGCTAAAATGTCGAAGAAATAGTGTCCTGATGATATCTGTAATTACAAAATAGAGGTTCGAAGTACTATAGATATCAAGGTAACCACATTAAAAAAAACATTTGTCAGAAATCTACGGCGACACTTAGAGGTTATTGGCATGAGACTGGAATCGAATTGAAAACATTGTCAAGGCTCATCAAAGGTTGGTGCGGGTTTATCAGATCTACTTTCTTCTTGAAACAGTCTACTTGGTTGTCGAGGCATTACGCTCTGTGTGCTGCATTACTGATCAGTATGCGCTACGCCAAATCGGTTTTATTTCCCTGCAATAGAATTTACTTCATGGTTAGTTTAATTCACTTTCCAATTTTCCTTGCCTTTTCATAAGCAACTTTTCAAAACGAATTTTTTTTACTTCATATTAAAATTTTTCAACAATCGGGGCAATTTAACACAGAGTGGAAAACAAACATACCTAGAGCGCTTATAACGCTTATAACGTAGCGATATGTAAACAACCCTTACTAGTAGATCCAACATTTGAGATAAAAAAAATTGACCTCTGACTAAAAGTTCTTCAATTTACTTACTTACTTACTTGGATACTTAGACGGTCCGTTTTCACGAGTTGTGCCCAACCCACAGCACATACGCCATTCGCTCCCTTCTCTCGCAATCGTGGTCCATGGTGGTGGCCCTGTTCTAGCATGGTAGCGCAAACGAGTCTGTAGAATAGCTGCAGCTGCGGGTACAGCTGATTAATTTTGTTTACGAACACGTTCGCCCAACGTGTGGAATGTCTTCCAAAGAGGCGTTTGCATTCTCTTTGAGTCCACTCTGCTGTTCCTTTCGTTCATCTGTCGTTTGTCCTCCTCATTATGTGACCAGTCCAACAATATTTCGCTGTCGAGGTATAATCTCCTGGATCTCGAAGATGTGACAGGTTTCGAAGGTCAGAAGAGCCTCGCATTGTGGCTGGATACTGAGAGTACTAGTTATATTTCAGAAGACATTGCTCAACCTCTGGGTGAGTAGCTCGAAGTAATGTTGCCTTGGATGAAGTATCAACCCACGTCTCTGCAGCATAACTAAGCACTGGGAGAATCGTAGAATCGAAAAGATGAGCGCGGATATTTTCGGGTTCTCCAGTTGATCGATGACTTCTTTAAAAGGCCCGAATGCGGTTCAAGCTGCTCTACTTCTTTTATCTAGTTCCTCCTTCATATTGTTTTCCATCTTCATTGATCGCCCATGGTATACGTACGAGGTGGTCTTTGCAATGAGAAAGCCATCCAATTCATTTTTTTCGCCTTCGCACCATGGGTTTTTCATAAACTGGGTCTTCTTTCGATTTATTCAAAGTCCGACCTTTTTCCCTGCTTCGTTGAGCTTGTTGATTATCATCTTTGTATCGCTAGTACTTTATGAGAAGATGACAATGTCGTCGGCAAAACGAAGGTTTGATGGGAATGTCATCAATGTCATCAGTACGTATGCCTTTCTCAACCCAATCGATTGACTTCATAATCCACCACAGTGAACTGCTTTCGCGATATTGTGTCGCCCTGTCACCTTTTCCTATGGGTATGGTAACAGGTAGATGGAAAGCTGGATTTTCGTTGTGCAATTCCGACAACAGTTGGACAGAATTCTTATGTAGGACGGGTCCACTCCTTGGTCGACAAGCGCTGATAGGATTGAATTTGTTTCGACACTGTCAGGATAATCGTGCGCGACACCTTCCACTGCCCTGGAATTTTTTTCTTTTTGAAGGTAGGCTGTCATATAATATTTTAGAAGTACATGCAAATTGTGGCTTCCAGCTCTAAGAAAATCGGCGGTGACATTGCTGGTCCTGGAGCTATGCCTCTTTTTCTGCTTTCTATCGAACCTCCAACTTCCGAAGGAGGGATTCCAAGTGGCGTTTCTCCAACGGAGATATTAAGGCCCAGGACGAAAATTATGGTACAAAAAAGGCAGGGTATAAAACGTTTTTGTTATTAATTCCATATCATGACGGAAAGTTTTGACGATTCCATCTTCGTTCATCAGGGCTGACAGCGGAAGATTATAATCACGCAAGTCCGGACGGCATTTTTTCAGACTGTTTCTTTTCTCTGCTGCTTCCAGTAGTTTCTTTTGCTTGTACGGTTGAGGCCCACGATGAAAATTATGGTACAAAAAAGGCAGGGTATAAAACGTTTTTGTTATTAATTCCATATCATGACGGAAAGTTTTGACGATTCCATCTTCGTTCATCAGGGCTGACAGCGGAAGATTATAATCACGCAAGTCCGGACGGCATTTTTTCAGACTGTTTCTTTTCTCTGCTGCTTCCAGTAGTTTCTTTTGCTTGTACGGTTGTAGATCTACCTGCAGAGCTCTTCTGCACCTGGCATTTATTACTAGTCGCTCTAAACGTGTTGCAGTGGAATTAAGCTTCAGTTTCCTTCTGTTTTCGAGCAACTCCTTAGTAGTGGTGGAAATGCGATCCGATCTTCTTGCCTGAGAAACTGATGCGGATTTAGCACAGTTTTTCAGTCCTTCGACGAGCAGTTTGTGGTCTTCCGTCGGGTCTTTTTTAATCTGCCAGTCACGCTTAGATAGGAGTTCGTTCAAAATGTTCTCGCTGTATACAGCTGAACTTTCTCTTCGTGGTCGATGAAGAGAGTTCTCTTACAGCTTGCCGCTGAATCCAATCTTCGCGCGAAGAAGGTGGTGAACGGAACCAGTACAGAATGACGAGTCTGCCGATGTGTCAAGTAGACACCATCTTCTGTTTGTCAGAATATGGTCAACCTCTGCATGAATCACGCCGTTTTGAGACTCTCATATCCAGCGGCGGCTTTCCTTCTTCTGGAAAAACGAGTTTCCATGGAAGAGACGTGCTGCCGACAGGAGCCCTGCGAGACGGTTGCCATTCTCATTTTTTCCTCCTAATCCATAATTTCCGATTCTGTATTCGCTCTCGTTGGCCCTTCTTATTCTAGCGTTAAAGTCTCCGACAACAAATTTATGATAAGCTTTGTCATTGCGGATGACTTTCTCCAACTGATAGTAGAACGCTTTTATTTCGTACTCATCAGCTGAGTCGGTTAGTGAGTAGCAGGTGATGATAGTGATCTTCTTATGATGCGACAGTTGAAGACGGAGTGCAACTATGCGAGGGGAAAGGGTCTCGTATGACTCGGCGAAATGGACAGTGGACGGGTGGACGACAAAGCCTACACCGCCGACATTTCGTGACGAGACCTTTTCTCCACGGGTCACCAGGGCCCCGTTGCTTAATGGGCGTATGTTAATCTTTTTCATTTTTGTTTCTTGTAATGCGATTACATATGATTTGATGCGATCTGCGGCTACAAGAAGGGTGTGAAGATCGGCATCTGTGAAGAGTGTTCTAGCATTATACGTGCATGGTAATCAAAGCTTGGAATTCGTTTTTCCATGTTTAAGCTTTGTCGCGCAATGTGTGCTCACCTCACTTGATTATTTTGTATTAAACAGTAGACCTGTAGAATGTGAGGATGCAAAGAGTGCTTTCCAGAACACAATGATCGCCTTATGAATGAAAAATGCTTCACAGTGCGCATTTTCATACTCCCTGTCTGTACGGACATGCACAAGTCTGTCATTCAAATCATTAAGCCATGTAATCAGCAATTCAATTACGTTCGGAAAGACGAAACGATAAAAATTCTTCTTTGTAGTAAGCGGCGTAAATAGTGCTCCTCCACAATCAGTTGTTTAGCTGAATTTAGTGAAGATTCTGCACTTCTGCGCTCATTTTAGAGCAATCCTGCTGAAAAACGTAGCATCCGGTTTCGTCCGAAGAACTCTGTATACAAAAATTTGTTTTTTCCTTTTGAAGGTATGCTGTCATATGGTCTGCGAGAAGTACATGTAAATTGTGGCCTCCAGCTCTAAGGAAATCGGCGGTGATATTGTCTGGTCCTGGAGCTGTGCCTCTTTCCATGCTTTCTATCGCAACTCGAGCCTCCGACGGAAGAATTCCAAGTGGTGTTTCTCCAGCTGGGATATTAGGGCCCGGCACGGGGATTGTGGAGCGGAAAAGGTTGGCGTTGAACGTTTCCGCTATTAATTCCACATCATGTTGAGAAGCTTTGACGATCCCATCTTCGTTCATCAGAGCTGACAGCGGAACATTATAATCACTTAAGTCGTGACGGCATTTTTTTGAGACTGTTTCTTTTCTCTGCTGCTTCCAGTAGTTTCTTTTGCTTGTACGGTTGTAGATCTTCCTGCGATCTTCTTGCCTGAGAAACTGATGCGGATTTAGCACAGTTTTTCAGTCCTTCGACGAGCAGTTTGTGGTCTTCCGTCGGGTCTTTTTTAATCTGCCAGTCACGCTTAGATAGGAGTTCGTTCAAAATGTTCTCGCTGTATACAGCTGAACTTTCTCTTCGTGGTCGATGAAGAGAGTTCTCTTACAGCTTGCCGCTGAATCCAATCTTCGCGCGAAGAAGGTGGTGAACGGAACCAGTACAGAATGACGAGTCTGCCGATGTGTCAAGTAGACACCATCTTCTGTTTGTCAGAATATGGTCAACCTCTGCATGAATCACGCCGTTTTGAGACTCTCATATCCAGCGGCGGCTTTCCTTCTTCTGGAAAAACGAGTTTCCATGGAAGAGACGTGCTGCCGACAGGAGTCCTGCGAGACGGTTGCCATTCTCATTTTTTCCTCCTAATCCATAATTTCCGATTCTGTATTCGCTCTCGTTGGCCCTTCTTATTCTAGCGTTAAAGTCTCCGACAACAAATTTATGATAAGCTTTGTCATTGCGGATGACTTTCTCCAACTGATAGTAGAACGCTTTTATTTCGTACTCATCAGCTGAGTCGGTTAGTGAGTAGCAGGTGATGATAGTGATCTTCTTATGATGCGACAGTTGAAGACGGAGTGCAACTATGCGAGGGGGAAGGGTCTCGTATGACTCGGCGAAATGGACAGTGGACGGGTGGACGACAAAGCCTACACTGCCGACATTTCGTGACGAGACCTTTTCTCCACGGGTCACCAGGGCCCCGTTGCTTAATGGGCGTATGTTAATCTTTTTCATTTTTGTTTCTTGTAATGCGATTACATATGATTTGATGCGATCTGCGGCTACAAGAAGGGTGTGAAGATCGGCATCTGTGAAGAGTGTTCTAGCATTATACGTGCATGGTAATCAAAGCTTGGAATTCGTTTTTCCATGTTTAAGCTTTGTCGCGCAATGTGTGCTCACCTCACTTGATTATTTTGTATTAAACAGTAGACCTGTAGAATGTGAGGATGCAAAGAGTGCTTTCCAGAACACAATGATCGCCTTATGAATGAAAAATGCTTCACAGTGCGCATTTTCATACTCCCTGTTTGTACGGACATGCACAAGTCTGTCATTCAAATCATTAAGCCATGTAATCAGCAATTCAATTACGTTCGGAAAGACGAAACGATAAAAATTCTTCTTTGTAGTAAGCGGCGTAAATAGTGCTCCTCCACAATCAGTTGTTTAGCTGAATTTAGTGAAGATTCTGCACTTCTGCGCTCATTTTAGAGCAATCCTGCTGAAAAACGTAGCATCCGGTTTCGTCCGAAGAACTCTGTATACAAAAATTTGCAAAACATCACTTCGTCGACTTGTTCGTCCGGTAGCGATTGTTATCTACTCGAGGACGGCTTTGGGATTTTTTGACGTACGCACACAGAGTGAGCTCAAATGTTTCCGAGAAGTACACCTCGTGAAGAACAGAAGATTTTCAAATCGGTATTGTTCAAACATAGTTGCGTATGAAATATCTTAATCGATATGCAAGATTTTCTGATATTGTTATCTACTCGAGGACGGCTTTGGGATTTTTTGACGTACGCACACAGAGTGAGCTCAAATGTTTCCGAGAAGTACACCTCGTGAAGAACAGAAGATTTTCAAATCGGTATTGTTCAAACATAGTTGCGTATGAAATATCTTAATCGATATACAAGATTTTCTGAATTTCTAGATCTTCATACACCATTTTTGCGCTGCGGATCTGTCTTATACCTTTTATGTGAATAAGAGCCTATTGACGCATAAGTGCTTGGCTGTGCTTTCGTTTATTCGGATTAAATTCTATGCGTGAATTCGGCCAACGGATTGCAGTCAAGTACCTGTCCAACAAATGAGCCCCCCTATCTACATTGGGAAAGACGGACAACCCACCCATAACCACATCCAACTCCCATATTCAGAGTTCGGCAAGGTATAGGTAGCTATGAAATGCTAAACGCAGCAGAACGAGTTGACCTCATTCAGATGCTTCTGCAAGAACCTCCAATACTGTATGGTTAGGTGCAACGAGTCACTCTTCGCTGTCTAAATCTTAGAAGACTAGAACTCTGATTTGTACCTGCAACGAAAGTTCACTAGAATTTGGATCCGCTGGAGAGGATGTGATCATGTAGGCAAGAAGGATACGGGACGACGTTACCTGACTGGCAGAGACGACACGCCTGCACCCATTCAACTGAATCTATGACACTGGGCAATGAGAGTTTCTTTGAATATGCGACAGTAGAGGAATCAGTGTTTTCACCAATACGAGTTTGGGCATGAACATCAATCTAAAGGAGCAATAACCTAATAATAATAACCCAAATCGGACGTTTACGATTAAAGAGATATAGAGCAATACCAAACTTGACACACTTCGTAGTTTACCCACCGACATCAGGCTATGTTGAAAACGAAATAAAGTGTTCTTAATGGGCCTTTAGTAGCACAACAGAAAAGACCGTAGCATTTCAAGAATTCGACGTTGATCCTAGAGGATTCAAATAGAACAAACAGGATGAGCGGCTGTCTGAGTTTGTAATGACAACCTTGACCGTTTATGATAACTCGCAATTCCAGAAGCCTCATTGTCATCGCTGGAACGTGAGAGCCTTCCAAGGAAAAGCACCATAACGAAATTGACCACCTGCCACCAGTATCACCTTTAGTCTCGCTAATCGTCGAGCGACTCAAGCGGGCGCCAGTAAATCTACCATTTATCCTGCTCGCTTGCAGGACTAGCCGAGTGGGTCGGGTTTTACTCGCTCTAGGGACTCGTTGAGCAGCATACCTTCTTCTAGGTTCCTCGAGAAGAACCCTGACCATCGGGTCAGTAGTCCAGTCACTAATGTTTTTAAAGACGATGTCATCAGCAAAGTGAAGAATGATGTAACTGCCGACCATCGATTTTCACTCCGATATTATCCCATTCCAATGTTCGCATGACGTTCTGGAGGATGGCGGTAAATAATTTTGGCGAAATTGTATCGCCTTACCCAACTCCTTTTTTGATGTCGATGTTAATATCGTTGTAGAATGCTGGAATCTAGGTTGTGAAATTTGTGTAAATCTCACGAAGAATCTTTATGTACTGAGTAGGGACTGCTTGACTACCAAGGGCTTCCATGACTGCTTCTATTTCAATGGAATCAAAGGGTTTCTGTAAGTCGATGAAAGTGAGACAGAGCGTTTTTTTGTACTCTCGCTATACTTCAGTGAGCCTTCTTATCGTGTGAATGTAATCCACCGTACAAAATCCTTTTTGAAACCCTGCTTGCTCACATGGTTGTCCTTAATCAAGTGTTCTGTCAATCTTGTTTAGGACTACTCCAGTGAAAAGTTTGTAGACGACAGACAGCAAGCAGATTGGTCGTAAGTTGCCTACACCGTGTAGGTCACCCTTCTTAAAAAGCAACACGGTTTTGCCAGTCTTCCACTGAATAGGGAACTTGCATTCAGACAGGTAACGTGTGAAAAGCCGAGTCAGCGTATTTACGTGAACTAGCGAAAAGTTTTTTGGGTGTTCTGGCCTTATCCTGTCCGGACCTGGTGCTGTTCGATTTTTCACCGACGAAATGGCATGTCGGATTTCGGAAGGAAGAACCGGTGGCACAACATATCAATCTTCTTTTATTTCATATGACGGGAGGTGGGTCTCCTTCATCCACGGATCTCCCTCGAGGGATCTCGAGCCGGCTAGTCGCGAGGTTACGTGGCGCGTCTCCAGGTGGCGGATAGGGGGATAATCGCAGACCAAAAGCGACCTTTGCTTCCCTGAGACGCAGGTGGATTTAGGGGATGGACTTTTTGTTTCTGCTGCGCCGATTTGGCACATACTTTCTGTATTTGCTAGGCGTATTCATGCATGCATGTGTGGGTGCGTTCTCGCTTTATGCGGATTGTATTCTACGAGTCAATTCGGCCAAAAGCCTGCAATCAAGTGACAGGGAAGTATATGGGAGGCAGTTAGAAGTCCCCTCAAACAAATAAGCTCCATGTCCACTTTAGAAGAGCCTGGCAAGCTACCCGTGAGTATAACCAGCCCCAGCGTTCAGAGCCCAGCAAGCTATACTTGGGTAAGAAATATGCTAAACGCAGTAAAAAAACGGGCCTCATTCCACTAACCCTGAAAAAGCTCCCAATAGTACGACGTCATCGGCCTGGCCGAGACGAGACGACGCCACCCATTCAACGCTGTCTATGGCACTGGAAAAGAACTGTTCCTCGGAACATGCCACAATGGAGGCGTAGGCGGTGTCGGCGCTCTCGTCAGCGTGTCGTTGTTCAAGAAGGGCGACCTACACGATATAGGCAACTATCGCCCAATCTGCTTGCTGTCTGTCGTCTAGAAACATTTCACTCGACTCATCCCAAACAGGATTGACAGAACACTGGACGAAAGACAGCCGTGTGTGCAAGCAGGGTTTCGAAAAGGGTTTAGTACCATAAGCCGCTAAATTCAAAACCGAAGTCCCAGAACCGCCACAAACTGGGACTTATTCCACTCATTAGTCGGCTGTTGGGAAGATGCCGTTGTCGACAACATCGACGAGGAATACGATCGGCTCATTCAACATCTTCACGTTAGCGCCATAAAAGCTAAGAGTTCGAAGGTCACCAAGAGAGGTCTAGCTCCAGAAACTCTCGAGCTAATACGCCAGCGTGGACTCTCACGAGCTGCAGGCAACCGCGAACTAACGTTCGAGCTTGCGAAACAAACAATGCAGACACGCGATAAAAGATGATCTTAAAAAGAGAAGAGCAGCAGTAATGGTCGAAGCTGCAGAAGCTGGAAAAACCATTCGCAAAGCCCGCCGAAACTTCGCCAATTACAAGAAGAAGATGATTGCACTCCGACTCCCAGACGGAACAATAAGAGCGTCCAAAAAGGCAATGGAGAAAATCATCCACGATTACTACTCTGATCTCTTCGATAGCCAGGTCCACCTTCCGACTTATAAAATAAAAAAGAATGGATATGCTGCAATACCGGTTCTCCTTTCCGAAATCCGACAAGCCATTTCGTCTGTGAAAAATCGTCCAACACTAGGTCCGGACAAGATAAGATCAGAACAACTGAAGAACCTGCTGCAAGTTCCCGTAAACACACTGGCTTTGCTCCTCACACGTTACCTGTCTGAATGCAAGGTCTCCACTCAGTGGAAGACCAGCAAAACCGTGTTGGTAAGACTTTGTGCAAGATTCCATTTCTTGCGGAGAGGAGAAAAAGCCGCTAAATTCAAAACCCGAAGTCTCAGAACAACCACAAGCTGGGACTTATTTAACTCATAAGTCCGCTGTTGGGAAGGTGCCGTTGTCCATAACATTCGGTTCGAATTCGGATTACAATCGGTTCACTGAACATCTTCACGTTAGTGCTGTGAAAGCTGAGAGTTCGAAACTTACCAAGTGACGTCTGTCTCCAGAAACTCTCGAGCTGATAGGTTAACGTAGAATCGCAAAAGCTGTAGTCCACCGAAAACTAACGTCCGAACTTGCGAAACAATGCAGACAGGCGATAGAAGAAGATCTTGAAGAAAGAAGAGTAGCAGTTATGGTCGAAGCTGCAGAGGCTGGGAAGAGCATTCGCAAAACACGCCGAAGCATTGCCAATTACAAGACCAAGATGATTGCACTCCGACGCCCAGACGAAACAATAACAGCGTCCAGAAAGGCAATGGAGAAAATCATTTACGATTACTACTCAGATTTCTTCGATAGCCACGTCCACCTCCCGTTATATAAAATAAAAAAGAATGGATATGCTGCAATACCGGTTCTCCTTTCCGAAATCCGACAAGCCATTTCGTCTGTGAAAAATCGTCCAACACTAGGTCCGGACAAGATAAGATCAGAACAACTGAAGAACCTGCTGCAAGTTCCCGTAAACACACTGGCTTTGCTCCTCACACGTTACCTGTCTGAATGCAAGGTCTCCACTCAGTGGAAGACCAGCAAAACCGTGTTGGTTGTTTAAGAAGGGAGACCTACACTATATAGGCAACTGTCGCCCAATCTGCTTGCTGTCTATCGTCTACAAACTTATCACTTGAGTCATCATAAACACGATTGACAGAACACTGGACGAAGGAGAACAATGTGAGTTAGCAGGGCTCAGAAGAGGATTTAGTACGATGTACCACATTCACACGATAACAAGGCTTATTGAAATATTCCGAGAGTACAAAAGGCCGCTCTGTCTCACGTTCATCGACTTACAGAAGGCGTTTGATTAAATTGATATAGAAGCAGTCATGGAAAGCCTTCTCTTCGTGAGCTGTACAAAAATTTCACAACATGCTTGACGAGTCTCTAAAGCAAGCAGAACCCACTGGGCTACTCTTTTACACGCGACAGGGAAAAATGGAGGATTTACTGGCGCCCGCTCGAGTCACTCAACGATCAACGGGACTACAGGTGACACAGGTGATACAGGTGACAGGAGGTTGACGTGGCTAACGAAGAGATCTAAGCAGTATTCGTTAATAATTTTTTCGATTGTGTTTCTAGACGCTGACTTCTCTACTGTCGCATATTCCAAGGAACAGTTCTTCTCCGGTGTCATACACTGCGTTGAATGGCTGGCATCATCTCGTCTCGGCCAGGCCGATGATGTCGTACCTTACCTTTCTTGCTTCCATGAGCAAATCTTTTGTCGACAACTCTCGTGTAAGTGTACACGCATTGTAGGTACAGATCGTCACCATAGTTCTTTGTAATCCAAACAGCTTCCACTGGCTCTGAGATTTTAGCAGCCTCTACGTACTTGTCTTACTCAACACTGAGAAATTAAGGGCTCTTTCGGGGTCAGAGTAATGAGGCCTGCTTTCCAGTGTTTAGCATTTTTATAAACTCGCATAGCCCGCTCGGCTCAGAATGTGAGGGCTGGGCATGTTCAGGAGTAGCTTGCCGGGCTCTCTCAGAGTGGACATGGAGATTATTTTTTTGAAGAGATTCCTAACCGCCTTCCATATACTTTACTGTTACTTGATTGCAAGCTTTTGGCCGAACTGGCTCATCGAATAGAATCCGCATAAGCGA
>MQTX01000447.1:16244-38928 GCA_009735665.1 Angiostrongylus cantonensis | reverse complement strand
CACCCACACACACACACACGCACAAACATGCATGGATACGCCTAGCAAATACAAAAGTTTGTGCCAAATCAGCGCATCAGAAATAGGAAGTCCATCCCCTGTATCCACATGCGTCTCAGGAAAGCAGTGGACGCTTTTAGCCGGCGATGAACCCCCTATCTGCCACTCGAGGACGCGCCACGTAGCAAAACCACCGTAAACTGGAATTTATTCGGATCACTAACTGGATGTTAGGAAGATGCCGTTTTCGATAACACTGACGAGCAATGCGATCCGCTCATTTAACACCATAACGCTGTGAAAGCTGCAATTTCGAGAGTCAACAACAGACGTCTCCAGAAACATTCGAGCTGGTACGCTAGAATGCGGACTCGCACGAGCTGCAGGCAACGGCCAACTCACGTCGGAATTTGCGAAACAGTGCAGACAGGCGATAAAAGAAGACCTTAAAGAGTGAAGAGTAGCAGTTGTGGTCGAAGCTACATTGGCAGGGAAAAACACTCGCAAAGCCCACCGAAGCTTCGGTCACCAAGGGCACGAAGCTGTTTAGGAAACAGCCTTCTGTTATCTGATCTGGTCATGAAGGAGTTGGAATCGGAAGTCGACAGCTGTTTTCGGTAGTATCGCCTCCACCAGGAGACACTTAAATGGCCTCGTGTGTCACAATTCCTTTCTTCTCATTAGTGTCTCCTGTTCATCCTATGGGTTAGGCCGTTTATGTACGCAAGGTGTTAACTTTTATTGCATCGTCACTTTTGTATACCCTCTTTACTGGCATGTACCTCTAAACACATTAACTATATTGTGCGCTTATTTTAGGCTAATCTTATCACAAACCGATACTAAACCTCGTCGCAATGTACTCACAACTTCACATATATCCAATGACAGAAGACACTTAAATGGCCTCGTGTGTCACAATTCCATTCTTCTCATTAGTGTCTCCTGTTCATCCTATGGGTTAGGCCGTTTATGTACTGCAAGGTGTTAACTTTTATTGCATCGTCACTTTTGTATACCCTCTTTACTGGCATGTACCTCTAAACACATTAACTATATTGTGCGCTTATTTTAGGCTAATCTTATCACAAACCGATACTAAACCTCGTCGCAGTGTACTCACAACTTCACATATATCCAATGAAATGCTTGCGTTAACATTAACATTAACATGTTCCGAAGCAAGTCGGTTTCAAAGCATTAATACGCTTTGTGCTAGCTAATGATAACACCGACTTCTGCACGATGTGCGCGATGATATATGTCTGGAAGAAAGACAAGTATTAACGGACATCAACGGACATTATCAGCGGACATTATCATTATATCCACCATAGGCATCGTGTATAAAAGGGCTTCACTGAATGAGTGTGCCCCATTCGAGGAAATGGACCACTGAAGAAGACCTGACTCGGCACGAAGGCGAAGCCGCATCGAGACGAATAACAAGCGTGGACCATCGACTCGGATCATCGGCTCTGATGAAGACGAAGACGTCAAAACGTTAGCCGATAATAAATATTATTATCAACCTCGTGAAGGGCGCGTGTGGCGCAGTGGCTGGAGGCGCCACAGCGGCGCGCACGTGAAATGCGCCCATGGCCCACCAAGCCTTCCATCCCTCCGGGGTCGGCAAATCGGTACCAGACTTGTCTGGGAGGATACCAGCACTGGCTCGATACATTGGCCGGCCACCGCGAGTCATTGTAAAGGCCAGATATGCATTCAATCACCTCCAACGATGCTTAATGAAGTCGATCTCTCAGGGATTGGTCAACGCTGAGAGCTTTATCCTTTATCCTTTTATCAAGCTCGTGTAAGCTCATCAAAGAAAGAATACATATTAACATGTTTATTTTTCGTGGAAGGGAGAAAAAGCCGTTAAATTCAAAAAAACGAAGTCCTAGAACAATTGCACAGTAAACGGCGACGTATTCTATTCACTAGTCGGCTATTGGGAGGATGGCGTCCAGCGCACGTGAAATGCGCCCATGGCCCACCAAGCCTTCCATCCCTCCGGGGTCGGCAAATCGGTACCAGACTTGTCTGGGAGGATACCAGCACTGGCTCGATACATTGGCCGGCCACCGCGAGTCATTGTAAAGGCCAGATATGCATTCAATCACCTCCAACGATGCTTAATGAAGTCGATCTCTCAGGGATTGGTCAACGCTGAGAGCTTTATCCTTTATCCTTTTATCAACCTCGTGTAAGCTCATCAAAGAAAGAATACATATTAACATGTTCATTTTTCGTGGAAGGGAGAAAAAGCCGTTAAATTCAAAAAAACGAAGTCCTAGAACAATTGCACAGTAAACGGCGACGTATTCTATTCACTAGTCGGCTATTGGGAGGATGGCGTCCAAATTGGCAATGGTAGACTGAAAAACGTTATATCTCTACGGAAGAGTTTGACAATTTGCTTTACGTGATGAGTTGTTGTGTTCGTTTTGCTGTTATCTTTCTCATGACTTAAAGAGCCCTTTCCACTGGTGTTCAGCGCAATTTTTATTTGGAAGAGAAGTAAATGTATGCCAGTTTCAATGATATCATTTTATGTAGACGTCCGTTTTTCTAGAATATACAGTGACGTTTGTGAAATCTAATTTAAGAAATCTTTCTGTATTAAGTTCCTTTCCACCCTATCTACCCCTAGTTTTAGTTTCCTTGTTCATAATTTCTTATTTCTTCATACTTTAACTCCTTTAATCTTTATGAATGCGGAATCTCATTACACACATCGATGAGTGATTTGTTGAACACCATATATATCCGTTGAACCTCTGTTACTTGAGTTCCAGAAGCGCGTTCAATTCTATGATCTAGGATTCTCGTAAGAAAAGCTGGATGGGATTTGACAACTATTATCCAGCATTGTTACGGATTCCCTTTAAGAAAACCGACTTTCGGGAACGCATTACCAAAAAAGATGTCCTTGTTGTTTGAATCCCATCTCACATAATAAGTAGCATGATGAGTTATCCATGGATCCCCTTGTAGAGGTAACTCATGCTGGTTAGTTGGGAGGTGACGTGGCACGTCCCCAAGTGACGGTTAGGGGTTAATTGCAGACCAAAAACGACCTTAACTTCTCTGAGACGCAGGTGGATCTAGGAGATGGACTCTCTTTTTTCTGCTGCTCCGATCTGCCACGAACCGTTTGTATTTAGGAGGACGTACTCATGTATGGGTTGGTGTTTGTGTTCTCATTTATGTGAATTGTACTCTACCAATCAATTCGGCCGAAAGCTGTGGAAGTTTACATTTTCATTTTGCGAAAACGCCCATCATTCTGGAGGAATCAGAGTTGTAAGACAGTAATCTTCTGCCTGTTCCGCTAGTGTTTGAAACTGCTCCCGATTATATTCTGAGAATACTAAATATTAGGTTTCCAAAAAAACGTTTCTATGTCAATGAGAACAAAAGCCCACAAATCCTCTAATTCCACCCCAATTCAAGCACGAACCCGACTGCTTCGACGGATTACATCTGCAATGTAACGAAACAAACGAAAAATTTCTGAGAAAACCAGGCCATAAAAACACACGTCATTTATGTAGAGATATACATACACGCTTCGAGAGTAAGAGTGCATAATTTCATTAATTTCATACTATAAAAGTTGTCTTTAGTACCATTTATGCTATTTTCGTACCTCTTTAACGTGCATTTGTTTGTCCCACAATGTCCAGTCGAAGTGTAGATATTTTTGAACTGCCCAATGAAGTTTTTCGCACTTAGTACTTGTCTTGAAATTCTTAACGGGAAGACGGACAAGATATAAAAAAGTGCCAACATTGTGTATGAATGGATTGAATGCAAATTTAATGAGCTGCCATGATGACAAGGTAAAGCTGAGCTAGGAGCCGACTAGTCGCATGAAGCATTGTGGCCTAGCAAGATTTCTGGTCGCATTATACGAACTTAAAAAGGACGCGCGTGGCGCAATGGTTGGAGACGCCACGGCGACAAACACGTGAAATCGCTCTCCGCGCCCATGGCCTACCAAGCCTTCCATCTCTCCGGGGTCGGCATACTGGTACCAGACTTGTCTGAGAGGATAGCAGCACTGGCTGGATACATCGGTAGGTCACGCGAATCATTGTAAAAGCCAAGTATGCATTCAATCGCCTCCAAAGATGCTTAATGAAGTCGAATGCATGGCCCATCTCTCAGAGATTGATGAACGCCAAGGGCTTTATCCTTTTATCCTTTTTATGTTAGTGAGACGTAGTAGAAGTGTTTTCAAAGATTTCATTACTGCCTTATCCGGTAATGGGCGAGATGCCTTGCATTTGTCGTCATCTGGGAGACCAATTAGTGATGCACGTGGAACGCTTAAAACCACCGCTTCATACAAAGCCAAAGTTCATTGGATTTGGTGCCTTATTGTTGTCATACATACTTGGTATGGGCCACAGCATTATCACCATTTTTCGGGGATTCACTGGTTAAGCCACTGTAGTTTCCTTGAATCTCGAGGTCAACCCTGCCAAAGTCTGTCCCATATCTTCACCACCACAGGCATTCGCAACCCTTGTAGATCCGAAGATTTGCCACAATGCGACTAATTTTATACTAGCATGCTGGTGGCTTTTGATAATGGTTTACCTTTAATTTGGTTTTCCGATGGCAATGCTGAACTCGTTCTCAGCTCGGGAGGCCCTGCCAGAGTGATGAATCACCTCCTGTATACCGTAGCCCGACCCCCAAGGAACATCTCCCAGCCACGACGACGCAGTAAGCCGTTGGGAGGGTTTTAGTCATACTTGTGATCTATATACTATACTGCACGTATGTATATATATGTACTATACTTAATGCCATCATTTTGTGTACTCATTACATATTATCCTATACGGTAGAGATTAACGCAGCTGAGTAGTTTTCTTCATTATAGGATTCTTCGATCCCTTGAATAAAGAGCGAGCTCTGAGTATTCACTGTCTGGAAAGGAAATGCGTGAACAGTCTTCTACCAGTAGTGAGTTCGTTAACAGACAGAATTTCTTCGATAGGAATTTGGGTTCAATTGCAAATAAGAAGAAGGGGCTGCAAATGTGGCTGGGGAAATCCATGTTCGTTCGGTTTTATGGTTTTTCCTATTTTCACAGAATGTCTCCAGTTGCGCTTTAGATGAATAAGATTTGCCAGGTTCTGTAAGATTTCACACTAAAAACAAACAATTTTTATTAGTGTGAAATGTCTCACTATTCTATTGAAGGCAAAGATATTGGCGATTGTGGGTTACTTAGCTCTTTCTTGCGAGTGTTTCCTCACTTTTTCAAAAATTTCCGCCTTGGTTTAAAGGATGAAAGAATAAGGCCCTTGGCATTGATCTATCTTTCATGGACGCATCATGAGTTCGATTCCATTAAGCAATGTTAGAGGTGATTGAATGCATATCTTCAACTTACAAGGAGTGGCGGTAACCTATCGACGTAACGAGCCACTGTACTATCTTCCCAGACAAACCTGGGACCAATTAGCCGACCCCCGAGCAATGGAAGGCTTGGCTGACCGGTGTCGCGACGATCGATCCCATATGTAGTGCAGAGCGCCTCCAGCCACTGCGCTACACGTACCCTACTTCGTCTCTGTGTATGATGAAGAAGGTCATAGGCCACGTAGATTCGGTGCTGTCGACCCGATAACACTCACATTGGTTACGTAATGAGTGTGTAGTTTAGCAATATAATTTTTTATATGTATTCTTTCTTTGATGAGCTTGCACGAGGTTGATAATAATATTTATTGTCGGCTAACGTTTCGACGTCTTCGTCTTCATCAGAGCCGATGATCCGAGTCGATGGTGGACGCTTGTTATTCGTCTCGATATGGCCGCTTCGCCTTACCCGAAGCGCTGACTATCGAGTCAGGTCTTCCTCAGCGCTACATCTCCTCTAATGAGTCACACTCATCCAGTGATGCCCTTTTATACAAGATGCTGTGGTGGATATAATGATAATGTCCGTTGATAGCTACTTGTTTCTCTTCCGGACATATATCATCGCGCACATCGTGCAGAAGTCGGTGTTGCTATTAGCTAGCACAAAGCGTATTATTACTTCGAAACCGGCTTTCCTTGAACCACGGTGTACTTAATCAATATGTATTCTTTCTTTGATAAGTTTACACGAGGTTGATAATAATATTTATTATCGGCTAACATTTCGGCGTCTTCGTCTTCATCAGAGCCGATGATCCGAGTCGATGGTCGATGGGTATCAACCTCGTGTAAGTTCATCAAAGAAAGAATGCATATTGATTAAGCACACCGAGGTTCAAGGAAAGTCGGTTTCGAAGTATAATTTTTTACAATCTGTCGTACCGTAAGATGGTCATCGTTCATCATTGTAAGTAGAGTGTTTAGGATAACTGGTTATTAGTCAAATATTGGACTTTATCTGTCCAAGGGACGGTTTACTCAGATGGACATAGTAGCATAGTGCGAAACTCGTCGAAACCAGTCATTCTATATAGATTAAGAGGTTCTGTTCGGATGAACCCATGTAATCTATTTGAGAGAAGCTTGTGCAGCAGAAGGACAAATGTGGAGAAGAGGACGAGACAATGAGCAATGAGAAAGTGTTGTGCGGATGGGTTTATCAATATCTGCTTTCGCATTGTTAATTGGTCACGATTGAGGATTTATTGGAGTTCAATTTTCATCCTTGAAAAACTTCCCGCTAAACCTGGGTTTATCGCAAGAACCAAATTAGAATAGCCTTTGGTTCAGACAATGCATTACGTAGATCAATGTTGGTTGTAGCGTGTTAGAACGAGGCAGAGTTTTGCATGGCTATACAGTAAAATATGGCAGCTTTTACGTCAGCAAAACTAGCATGTGGTTTCGGCATTGTAGTATCATTTCATCAGCAAAAGAGATTAAGAGGTTCTGTTCGGATGAACCCATGTAATCTATTTGAGAGAAGCTTGTGCAGCAGAAGGACAAATGTGGAGAAGAGGACGAGACAATGAGCAATGAGAAAGTGTTGTGCGGATGGGTTTATCAATATCTGCTTTCGCATTGTTAATTGGTCACGATTGAGGATTTATTGGAGTTCAATTTTCATCCTTGAAAAACTTCCCGCTAAACCTGGGTTTATCGCAAGAACCAAATTAGAATAGCCTTTGGTTCAGACAATGCATTACGTAGATCAATGTTGGTTGTAGCGTGTTAGAACGAGGCAGAGTTTTGCATGGCTATACAGTAAAATATGGCAGCTTTTACGTCAGCAAAACTAGCAAGTGGTTTCGGCATTGTAGTATCATTTCATCAGCAAAAGGGTAAAATTTTTCTCTGTAAGACTAGAGAAGATCCAATGGAATCAAAGTGCACAATTCATTGAGTCCTGTTAGGTCAGAGAAGTATATTCTGGTCGCATTCTTTTTTTAAGCAAATTTCTCATAGCTTGGAAATGTGCGGTCCCATCTTAAAGTGTTTCTCACCGAAAAGCGGAATCCGGTTCTGTTCAGTCAACTCTGTGGTATTGTTTGAGATTTGGAAGGATTTGTGGAGAAGAATTGTTACCGTAATAGTAGACATGTTTTCCTTCCATGTTTTCTATTTTTTGTTGCGGTCAAAAGTGAGATTGCGGTTTATCGCACTGAAACGATTTCTATCGTTGAAAGCTTGAGTACAAGCTGCGATGATACCATCGCCGTCTTTATCGATCCTGAAATATCAAAATCGAAAATACTGGTGAGTGGCAATGAGTATTTTCACAAATGTACGAATGTAATGTACATGTTGGTAATATGTTTTCCTACAATTTTCTACAAGACTCGTCATCACTGCTCTGCTGTGCGGACCCCAGCATTTCCTGTTTCGGTTCGTTCTCCTTCATCCGGCGTCCACCGTGGCCTGTTTTCATTTCACGTGTTGCTTCGGTTGGTGCATGATTTCATCTTCTTTGTGAATATCGTAGAATGCTAGTGGAGTCAGTTCTTCTTACAATCTTGGAGATAGCCGTAGTAAGGCGTTTCCGCGTTGGTAATATTTCTGTCTCTATCACGGTTTTCGACGTTTTCCACTGTTTGTGTGATAATAATTTTGTGAAAGAAAACTTTGTCTTTCGCTTCGTTTATAGCAAAAATATGAAGAGTTTGAAGGTGTTGCTTCTTTTTTTATGGAGCGAAAACGTGTTATTCGACATCTTTGAACATAAAGATTGGCGCATCGATGCGTAGTACGTTTTTCCAGGTGCACATGGAAGGGAATGACGACAATCTAGAGACTTGGGAAGGAATTCCGTTGATTCTCGCGAGTGGCTCGTTCATAAGCTGATGAGATTGCAACATCAGCAAGTGCAGCCGGTAAGCACCTAACGACAATTTTTTTTCTCCACCTGTTTGGCGTTGTCTTAATTTTAAGGTGCCTATTATGAGCGAGAAACAATCCAAAATCGTGAAAAACTTGACGTAATGGGGTGCAAATTTCACCAGGATAACCAGTTTGCCAAAAAGATAGTGATTCAAGAAGTATTAATTTTCCTCTATTGCTGTTCGCTGCAGTTTTGTAGCATCTGCATATCTGTATTCCTTCATTGTTTCGTTTCTCAGTTAATCCTAACCTGAAAACAACTATGATCTAACTACTGTTGCAAAGGAAATGCCTTGAAATCAAGGAAAGAGATGACCTGAATCGAGTATTGGCTGTGCGTCGGATACTGGAAATGACAGCAAGCACCCAAAAATGAATTAAAGAGATGAACAAGGTGGGAGTGGCTCTAAAATTGTGTCGTTTGGTTGATTGTTTTCGTTATTTAATGTGATTTATTGAGAATCTCTGTGCATTTATTGTCACATGTGTTGTAACTGGTGACCACTAAGTATTCAGGTATTTTCAGGTGTTTTTGGATACCTCGACAGTGCAGCCGCCGTTCAAATGACTCACTCAGGTGCTCGCTCCATCGTACACTTAGTGCAGTTGAGGGAACCTTCCTCAAGGTATAAGTTTGTTATTCTCAGGTGTATTATCCAAGCAGTGTCTTGTTTCGACTTTGCGTCGTGCAGTGTGATTTGTGTTTGGTTAGGTCCCGCTGGGTACTGCAAAAATAAGTAGTTTCAGGATGCGTTGCCCATATATTTACACTTTGTGTTTTGACTGCTTAAAAAAAACCTTGCAATTTTCTCTGGAATGAGAAAAAGGAGGTTAGGTCGAGAATAAATAACCCGTTATCATAGCTGGTCAGTGGAAAACGAAAAACTCGGATGTGTAGGTGATAGCGGTGGATTTTGATCTGGCACGTATGCGTTAATTAAAACACTTAACATTAGCTTCCCGAACTAAATATTTCACTGTACTTAGCTGTATCACCTAGATCCTTGATCGTCGAGTGACTGGAGCAGGCACCGGTAAGTCTTCCATTTTCCCTGTCGGGTGCAAGAGTAAACCAGTGGGTGCTGCTCTCTCTAGGGACTCGTCGAGCATCACATCTTTATTTTAGACTCTTCATGAAAAAGTCTGACCATCGGGTCGGTGGTGTTCTTGCTGTACGTTTGACATTCCGAGAAATCCAGTCACTAATAGCTCTTGTCCATCGGTTATCATTCATACGCATTACGTGTTCGGCCCTCCTTATCTTCGACTGTTTGGCGTACAGAAAGGCATCTTTGATTTTTAATCGTTGACGCAGGTCGGAGATTCGGATTCCATCCCTCACTGGTGTGAAACGAGATACTCCTAGCGTCGTCCTTTCGATTGCGCCTTTGATAAGGCTGAGTGATCTTTCATCCTGCTTACCCAGCGACCAGGTTTCTGACGCATTCGTTAGTGCAGGAAGAACCGTGCAGTCGATAAGGTGGGCACGGAGTCAGGTGTTTTTTGTCTTCTTCACTATTTCCTCGATGCTCTTGAAAGCTCCCCAAGCCGCTCGTTTCCTTCTGCTCAGCTCTGGAGCTAAATCGTTCATCATACTGTTTTCCCGACCTAGATAGACACAACTATAGCAACCAGAGCTACTCGTTCCGTTGGCTTTTTTGGCGAGATGGTATCGCCTTGCCTAACTTCTGTTTTGACGTCGATGTTAATATCGTTATAGAATCGTGATATCTTGGTTGTGAAATTTTGAAAGTGTATCCAGCAAGGTCTTAAAATCTTAAAACTTTTTAAACACAGAACTCTATTTTTTGAGGTGCTGGTAGTCTTTGGGATAGAGAGTATTTCAGAGTTAACATGTTTTGTTACTACTGACCTTAAAAAATGTCATGCCACAGAAGATCAGAAGGGAAAATGACCGTACAAGTTTGGTAAGCTGCATTTGAGGTGTATGGCGTCACTCGGGGCAACCGAACGGAATGGAGCTTTTTTAAACCAAAACGAAAAATTGATTAACTCTGTCAGTTTTTTTTAATTTGTAATTTTTGTCTTTGTCTTTTTGTAATTTATCTTTGTCAGTTTTAAAATTTAACCTTGAGAGTTGGCGCACCTGTTGTGGAAGGTGCTAGCCGTCAAGGAGTTTCATTCTCCAGTCTCATCTATGTGCACAATTACTTATCGCTTATGAGGTTTTGTATGAGTATGTATCGGCCAGAGTACGGCAGTTATCGAATCCTACAAAAAAAGGATCGAATTATATGACATTTGCAAAAGACCTGCTCACTCTTTTTTATTTCAGATTCCGGTTCAAACTCCATCGTAACAGCGAATTCAGCGCTCTGCATATCTTCGCATTGTGGAGCAGTAAAGACTTATGTTATATTATCTTATAATGTCTTGTGAATTGTTTTCTCGTATTATTTTCGTGCTTCATAAACCATTGTCATGTTATTAATAGTATATACGGTAGAATCCTTCAACGGAAGTGACAAAGACTGCTAGGTGCTGGTCGAAAACGGTAATACATCGAAAGTTACTGTAGAGGCTTCCTGGCATTTCTTGTACAAGGCCACCTCATTCCCACTCTACAGTGAGATAAAAATGTCCCATCATTAAAAATTGACAATTTTCATTTGCCAAAGGACAATGAACCGTCTCCTTTTTCTCCAATTATTCCAAAAAACTTCTTCAGCATTACATAGTTTTCTTCTGTTAATGAATTTTATTTGGCGATTTAAGTAGCCTCTTTCAGAATGTGTTTATCGAATACTTCAAGCGCCTGTTGCTAGTGAGAGAACTTTTCTACACTGAACATTTTCTAATGGGATGCAAGTAACGTTGTTATCCGTCAAGTTTTTGTACGTCGTGTTATTTTAACATTATATAAAGTGAATTTTATGCGTATATGGTAACCTAAATGAGATTCTTAGAACACTTTCTTATAAAACATAGAATCCTTCACATACTTGAATCCTTGGATGGCCCGCCTTCACTGGTTATGTGCGCTCCAGCATAATTTTCATTTTTTTCGGAGCTTCACTGATTTAGCAGTTGTCGTTCTGTAGAGTCAGCAAGACCATAGTCGGCTCCAGGTCGTCACCTGCACCGGCAGTCGCAGCCCTTGTGGATCCGAAGATTTGCCACCATGTGACTAATTTTATATCAGGACGGTGGTGCATCGTGGTATTGGTTTACTCATAATTTGGTTTCCCGATGGCAACGCCGGACTCAGCTTGGGAGGCCCTGCAGGGAAGATAAATCACCCCTCTATATGCCGCAGACCGACACCCAGGGATACCTCCCAGTCACGATGACGCAGTAAACCATTCGGGGGATATTACATTCAAGCGCTATTTATACTCGCAGCAAATTTACAATGTTCAACTACGGTTGAATCCGTGCAATCGAAGTTCAAGAAGATATATGAAATCAGGGTTAAACTACGGAATCCACTCAATTCAATA
Organism: Angiostrongylus cantonensis; assembly: GCA_009735665.1. Classification (NCBI taxonomy): domain Eukaryota; kingdom Metazoa; phylum Nematoda; class Chromadorea; order Rhabditida; family Metastrongylidae; genus Angiostrongylus; species Angiostrongylus cantonensis. The sequence goes on along the minus strand of MQTX01000447.1, from coordinate 27,142 downwards.
TCCATAAATTTCTTATGGTTAAGTTTGTTTACTAGAATTCATTATTTCCGTCTCCAACGTTGTCCATTACGTTTCCTTAAAAAAGCCATCTGAAGAAAAGCTCTATAATATCTGCTTCTGAAAGCACTTAGGAATCGTCATTCGCTATCAACGCCATTTGTGATCTGCTTTTCTCCAACTTTTGCTTATCGTAGGGGGTCGTGTAGCGCAGCGGTCGGAAGCGCCCTACAACACACACACACACACACACACACACACACACACACATACACACACATACACACACACATACACACACATATATACACACACACCCACATACACACACACACGTCGAAACGTTTCCCTCACCCATGACTCACCAAGCCCTCCACCCCTCCAAGTTCTCCAAAATAGTACCAAACTTGTCTGGGGATTGCCAGGACTGGCTCGATACATCGGTATGCGAGCGCGATTCATTGTAAAGGCCGGATATGCATTCAGTCATCTCCAAACGACGCTTAACGAAATAGAATGGCGCATGGCGCATCCCTAAGAGATTGATTAACACCGCGAACATTATCCTTTTTTATCCTTTGCTTGTCGTTAACTCTGTTGAACCTAGCTTTGGGGGAATGACGTCGTGAACGATCGATGAGAGACGTGAAACCGGATGAATGAAGAAAGTGCTGAGAATTGCACAATATGTAAATTCGAGACATTAAACCAGAATTATGTACATTCACGTGTACCGCATTGGAAGTGGAATTGGCAACCTTATTCTACACCTTATCATTCTTGCTTGCATGAGCAAGTCTTCTATCGAGGACTCGGATGCAAGTGTACGTGCATTATAGGTACAGATCGTCACCATAATTCTTGATCCAGTCAGCTTCCATTGGCCCTAAGATTTTAGCAGCCTCTCTGTACTCGTCCTACCCAACGCTGCGAAATTGGGGGCTCTTTCGGAGTCAGGGGAATGAGGCCCGTTTTTTTTTTACTGTGTTTAGCATATTTGATACCCACGTATCAAATATGCTAAACACAGTAAAAAATGCTGGGCTCTGAACGTGGGAGCTGGTTATACTCACGAGTAGCTTGCCAGGCTCTCCCAGAGTGGACATGGAGCTTATTTGTTGGAGGCAACTGTTGGAGATTGAAGGCGAAGAACTGGCTTCAAGAATTCTCGAGGTGGCTCCTGCAGACGGCCTATGTACTCCTTAAAATTAACAGTTTACTATGTAATCACTGTTATATCTATTGAGATAATGACCATAATTGAACCCAAGAGTTGTTGAAATTATTTCACAGGATTTAACACATTTCTAGAAGCGTTCGTCTTTTTTTTTATCTATCAACTATTGAGTTGAGAAAGGTGTGAAATGCTGGTGACATCAGCTGCATCTTCTACAGTCAACTTCAGTTTTCGTTTATTGTGGTTTTACAGAAAGAAAATTGAAAGGAAAGTCTTCTTTCTCTTGTTGAGTTCGATTACATACAAAGCAGCATCTTCTAGAATCTTCTAGAAGCGTCGTTATTTATGCGAACCGCTTTATTGTCGAATATTTGCCCTCTTTTTGTCTGCTTAGCACTTCATTAGCTCAGCATCGACTCATTTAGTGTAATCAGATCCGATCCAGTTGATTATTTACTGACGTTTCCGCACTTTTATCACTTGTTTCGAATGCCGAACCTCGCATTCTACTAAGCATTTTTTCCAATCACGTCTCATATGTTCCTTATCGTGTTTATTCCACTTTTGTTTTCGAAACTTCTTTCCTTTTCTTCAAAATGTTCTTTCAGTTGAGTCTTCCTCTCGGTCAACTTCCTAGTTTGGTAAAGTGAGGAGCAGCTCTACAGAACGCTCCTCAATTGGTAATTTGTCGCTTCTATGTATCATAACAAAACCAAGTGAACTAGCGCATAAAAACATAAAGACCGTTAAGAAATTAAGGAAACCATCGTTCACAAGTGGAAAATGGTTGCAAAATATGGCTTATCTTAGACGCGATCAATAACTTTAAATGAAAAACAACGTTATTGGTAAACTATGGCTTCTTATCGGCTTTCTGCGACGAAACGTCCATTTCAGGGAATCCGTTGCCATTGATGACTGTGATTTCACCCGAATGGCTTCCAAAGTGGAGTGGACTCGTCAACTTCCCCCTCTAACCGCTTCTTACGGTGCTGGCCAGGTTCTGCAGGCCATGCTTGACAATGGTTCCAAGCCTTCACCTGAAGGTTAGTATTTTTCTCGCCTTTTTTTTATCAAGTTACCTAGATTTCCGGGTTGACCTTTTCTTTTTTTTATAGCGCTAAATATAAGAGCTATACTGCTTCGAACTGTTTAAAGCGCAAATGGAGAAATGGCCTTAGAAAATCATTTAAAAGTGTAGTGATAAAAAAGCAGTTCAAATGCTTTGCAGTTTTGGCGTGCGGCTTACTGTGTTCGCATCTTGCAATGCTTAGTGATCTATTTTAGAGTTCTTTTTCGAGTTTGTTTCTTAATTTCTCTCTTAACACTAGATTTTCTGGCCATGTGACATATTACTGTCTCCCAAGCTCGCTTGGCAAAAACGAAACGTGGTGAATCTGTGTGATTTCAGATGTGAATTGCGAAATGGCAGAATACGTAGTAGAGAAGGTCATCAAGGAATGCCTCAACTCGACGACGGCCACCCGACGACCAGTGTGCAAGAAATCTCGACTCAGCTGAACGACATCAGCGAAAAACTGAAGAGTTCAAGGGGTGACCATTGGAACCCGGTCTAATCAATCTTGTTTTTCATCTGTCTATTTGCTCGATATCCTTGTTTGTTTTGACTAAGGTTTTTATTTCTTCGTATGCTTAGTTGTTTATTTTGTGTGGCATAAAATATCTGGAGGAGAAAATAAAATTTGAAAAGCATTTGATTCTGTTTGGATCATTGAGGAACAGTTAGCTTGGAATCCGCAGATAAACGAATAGTTGCATGGGTCCAAGAATCAGAAGTAATTCTCGTCGTAGTCCTCATCATCTCATTTCATGCAGATGAAGCTGGAAAAAGATTGGGCAAAATCATTTGGTTTCCTTCCCTTAACAAACGATATCAAAAAGCGGTCGCAAAGAGAAAACCTGAAGTGAGACAGTTCTTAGCAAGTTAATCTTAATAATTAAGCCTTGTTTTAGTGAATGCTAAGCAAAAATCAAGGCGGAAAAAAGAAGAAGGACGACATTGAAAGGGCTTACAAAATAATGCACTACTCCATGTGAGCCACACGTTGTGGAAATGTTGGCTCAATGTGAATTTTCCTGGTGCAGTAAAAGCCGTCAAGTTCTAGGAATCTTTGCGCACAAGGTAATGTTTCTTTGTTTTACCACTGTAAAAATCTGATTTTCTGTACGTTGTGGTCTACACTTGTACCACTTCATCGCTTCTTGTGACACATTTCGGATACGAATGAAAACCAGCAAGCGGTATTTCAATCAAGAGGGCACCATAGGATTCTCAAATACTTTGTTCCTCTGCTCATCCGGCGCTTCTCCGTTGAAAATTTAGAAAATTAAACTTCGTCGCTAGTTCTATGATAGCTAGTTCCAAAGGCACCTAAATAAAACACAAAGCCTGAATCTTGTGCACGTCATTAGTAATAGTGAAAAAAACTCGTTTTATGACTTTATAAAAATCTATCAGATCAGATCAGATCTATCTAAAGATTGGAGCACAAACATTGGATGAATGAATTACAAGCAGCGATGGACTGAAATACAAGCACTTGTGGAATGGAACATAAGCACTGAGAAACTGTAACACGAGCACTGAAAAGCTGGGATACAAGCACACAAATGTTACAAAGAATGCATTGGAACAACCGATTTTTGAATGTACATGCAGCTGGCGGCGAGTTATCCCACGCACGAATCGTCGGGCAAAAGGTGCAGTTCATAAAGGTTTCGTTTGCCCCATTCACGCTCAACCTAACGAATATCGCCGAATGCTCAAGTTATGTCTATCCAGGCGGGGAAATCAAAGCGATAAACGACTTAGCTACAGAGATGAGCAGAAGGAAACGAGCAACTTGGGGAGTTTTCAATAGCATCGAAGACGTAGTGAAGAGAACAAAGGACACCCGACACCGTGCCCACCTTTTCTACTCAGCGGTTCTTCTTGCCCTAACGTATGCGTCAGAAACCTGGTCGATGCGTAAGCAGGATGAAAGATCACTCAGCGTTATCGTACGCACAGTCGTAAGGACGATGTTAGGAGTATCCCGTTACACGCAAGTAAGAGATGGGATCCGAAGCTTCGACCTGCGTCAACAATCAAAAATCAAAGTTGCCGTTCTATACGCTAAACAGTAGAAGATAAGGTGGGCCAAACACGCAATACGTATAAGTGATAACCGATAGACAAGCGCTGTTAGTGACTGGATTCCTCGGGATGTCAAACGTACTGCAGTAAAACCACCGATCCGATGGTCAGAGTTTATCACGAAAGGCTGGCAGAAAGATATGATGCTCGACGAGCCCCAAAAGCAAGCAGAACCCACTGGGATACTCTTGCACGCGACAGGGAAAATTGGAGAATTTACTGACGCTCGCTCGGTTCAATCGACGATCAACGGGGCTTCTGATGGTACAGGTGATGAAGCACTGGGCGTCCAAAACTTGTTGGCCGCCGATGTGATTTCTCACGCTTTAGGCTTGGAGGCAATTTTCGGTCCTTACTGTCATAATTTTTTACTAGTGTTCTTAGAAATATCGCATGGCTACATGGCTTTTGGTTCCGTGGTATCATGTCGATGTCGTTGAGCAGCTCTCCCACTATGTAAGCTCTTTCAATGATTCCGCATCTGTCTTGAAAAATCACAAGTTATAGTGAAATGCATTTGTGTCACATGAAGAATTTTCGGTTCTGTTTCTAAAATACCGCTTGGGAAAACCTCTATTTTATCCATGTAGAGCAGCAGTTCTTCACGGGAACCTGATGGCGATCAAGTGAGCACTTGTAGCTTTTCATTGCCAGTGCTTCATCACCTGTATCACCTGTAGTTCCGTTAATCGTCGAGTGACTCGAGCGAACGCCAGTAAATCCCTCATTTTTTCCTGTCGCCTGCAAGAGTAGCCCAGTGGGTTCTGCTTGCTTTTGAGGCTCGTCAGGCATCATATCTTTCTTCTAGGCTTACGTGAAAAACTCTGACCATCGGGTCGGTGGTCTTCCTGTAATAGGTTTGACATCCCGAGAAATCCAGTCACTAACAGCTCTTGTCCATCAGTTATCATTCATACGCATTACGTGTCACTCCTACCTTATCTTCGACGGTTTAGCGTATAGAACGGCAACTTTGATTTTTGATTGTTGACGCAGGTCGAAGCTTCGGATCCCATCTCTTACTTGCGTGTAACGGGATACTCCTAACATCGTCCTTACGACTGCGCGTACGATAACGCTGAGTGATCTACCATCTTGCTTACGCAGCGACCAGGTTTCTGACGCATACGTTAGGGCAGGAAAAACCGTTGAGTCAAAGAGGTGGGCACGGAGTAGAGTGTTCTTTGTTTTCTTCACTACGTCTTCGATGCTATTGAAAACTCCCCATGTTGCTCGTTTCCTTCTGCTCATCTCTGTAGCTAAGTCGTTTATCGCTTTGCTTTACCCGCCTGGATAGACATAACTTGAGCATTTAAAGATATTCGTTCCGTTGAGCGTGAATGGGGCACAAGAGACCAATCTGTTTTTTATGAACATCGTTTTATTGAGATTTAGACGGAAACCATTCTTTCCACACGCTTTATAAAAGGTCGCAAGCATACGTTCCGCTTAGCTAACGCCTGGTGCTACAAGGACGGTGTTATCCGCAAAGCGAAGGTAATGGAAATGCTGACCATCGATTTTCACACCCATATTATTCTATTCCAATGTTCGCATGACGTTCTGGAGTGTGGCCATGAATAATTTTAGCTAGATGGTGTTGCCTTGTCTAACTCCTTTTTTGATGTCAATGTTAATGTCGTTGTAGAATGGTAAAATTTTGGCTGAGAAAATTTTGTACAGCTCACGAAGAATCTTTACGTACTGGCCAGGGACTCCTTGACTACCAAGGGCTTCCATGATTGCTTTTATCCCAACTGAATCAAACGCCTTCTGTAAGTCGATGAACGTGTGGCAGAGCGGCCTTTTGTACTCTCGGAATATTTCAATAAGCCTTGTTATCGTGTGAATGTGGTACATCGTACTAAATCCTCTTCTGAGCCCTGCTAACTCACATTGTTCTCCTTCGTCCAGTGTTCTGTCAATCGTGTTTATGATGACTCAAGTGATAAGTTTGTAGACGATAGACAGCAAGCAGATTGGGCGACAGTTGCCTATATAGTGTAGGTCTCCCTTCTTAAACAACCAACACGGTTTTGCTGGTCTTCCACTGAGTGGAGACCTTGCATTCAGACAGGTAACGTGTGAGGAGCAAAGCCAGTGTGTTTACGGGAACTTGCAGCAGGTTCTTCAGTTGTTCTGATCTTATCTTGTCCGGACCTAGTGTTGGACGATTTTTCACAGACGAAATGGCTTGTCGGATTTCGGAAAGGAGAACCGGTATTGCAGCATATCCATTCTTTTTTATTTTATATAACGGGAGGTGGACGTGGCTATCGAAGAAATCTGAGTAGTAATCGTAAATGATTTTCTCCATTGCCTTTCTGGACGCTGTTATTGTTTCGTCTGGGCGTCGGAGTGCAATCATCTTGGTCTTGTAATTGGCAATGCTTCGGCGTGTTTTGCGAATGCTCTTCCCAGCCTCTGCAGCTTCGACCATAACTGCTACTCTTCTTTCTTCAAGATCTTCTTCTATCGCCTGTCTGCATTGTTTCGCAAGTTCGGACGTTAGTTTTCGGTGGACTACAGCTTTTGCGATTCTACGTTAACCTATCAGCTCGAGAGTTTCTGGAGACAGACGTCACTTGGTAAGTTTCGAACTCTCAGCTTTCACAGCACTAACGTGAAGATGTTCAGTGAACCGATTGTAATCCTCGTCGATGTTATGGACAGCGGCACCTTCCCAACAGCGGACTTATGAGTTGAATAAGTCCCAGCTTGTGGTGGTTCTGAGACTTCGGCTTTTGAATTTAGCGGCTTTTTCTCTTTTCCGCAAGAAATGGAATCTTGCACAAAGTCTTAGTAGGTCTTAGCCTATAAAAAATTTTAGGACAGCAGCGACATCGGTTAGGCAAAACTTTCTATTTACTATCATGTAGTCTATTTCGTTATGGTACTCTCCACTGGAAGATTCTCACCTCCAGCGTTGTGGGTTGGGCTTCTGAAGTTGCGAGTTACCATGGATGGTCTTGGCCCCGTGATAAACTTAGAGAGCCGCTCACCCTGTTTGTTCCATTTTATTTCGTGGGTCCCAATTTGACGTTCCTCAGACGTTCTTCTTGGTCAATCTTGGCATTGAAATCTTTCCAATGATGACCTTGAAGAACGTGTGGTCTTCTCTGTAAAACTTTTCCAAATTTATGTAAAACGCTTTGGCTTCTTCTTTTTTATAGGTTGATGTTGGCGCGTAAACGACGTAGATTATCAAAGCCTGTGTTCATCCACATCTTTTTAATCGTAAATCTTCGATTCGGGTTTTAAGCTGTTCGAATGTATCGATGTTCATGTACAAACTCGTGTTGATGAAAACGCCGACACCGTTTACCCCTCTACTGTCGCATGTTTTGAAGAATGGTTTTTATTCCAGTGTCATAGACGGCGTTGAATGCGTGGTGTCGTCTCGTCTCTTCCAGGCCGATGACACATGAGCAAGTCTTCTATCGAGGGCTCGGATGCAAGTGTACGTGCATTGCAGGTACAAATCATCACCTTAGTTCATCCTGATCTAGACAGATTCCATTGGCTTTTAGATTTTAGCAGCCTCTTCGTACTCGTCCTACCCAATGCTGCGAAATTGGGGGCTCTTTCGGGATCAAGGGAATGAGGCCCGTTTTTCTTGCTATGTTAAGCATTATGATGCGCACGTATAGCTTGCTGGGCTTTAAACGTAGGAGCTGAGTATACTCACGAGTAGCTGGGCAGGTTCTCTGAGTGCGGACATAAAGATTATTTGTTGGAGGCGACTCTTAACCGCCGCCCATATACTTCCCTGTTTCTTGATTGCAGGTTTTTTGCCGAATTGACTCGTAGAATACAATCCGCATAAAGCGAGAACGCGCTCACACACGTAGGCATGAATACGCTTAGTAAATACAAAAAGTTTGTGCTAAGTCAACGCAGCAGAAGTAGAGAGTCTATCCCCTGGTTCCACCTACGTCTCAATGAAGCCGAGGTCGCTATCATTGGCGATTAGCCTTCTATCCGCCACCTGGGGACGCGCCACGTAGCCTCGCGACTAACCAGCTTGAGATTCCTCACATGAGTAAGAATCGTGGATCCGTGCATTTTTCGTAGTTTCCTATTCTAGAATGTATCGTAGCAAAATGAACTCGGCCAACAAGGTGTTTTTTGTGATTTATCTAATGTGTAGAACGACTTTTCTAGCCTTACCCTTTCTATTATTTCCACTCACTTTGATCGTCTACTAAATGGGCACATACAGTGTGCCAAAAATTCTCTGGAATCCTCTGAAGTGAATATGGACATTGCCGTGTCTCTAAGAGGACGAGCATTATGAGTTAATTGAACAAATATCATTAAAATTTTCGAGTGTTTCCAAATAAAGTTGATGTGATTTTTAATGCCGTGAGTTACTATTTTTACGGGTCCCATATACCAAATTTTAGTAATTTTTTTTTACCAATGTGCGTACTGCAAGCGAAAAAAAGTTGAACAATCAAGATTTTGTCTTCCATGACGCGATAATATCTACGAATAAGTTGTGCGCTCACTCGGCTCCCTGCGCCCAGGATTTTAAACTTCCTAGTCAAATTTGTGGTTGTTTGAAAGCGTTTTTCTTCTCAAGTGCCCCATATACCCAAAAAACCTAATTTACATTGTAAATGGTGAAGGTGAGAGACTTTCGCTATCCTAATATCTTCTACAGTACTTCCCACCTTCACATAAGAGTTCTCGTTACAGAACTTTAAATTTTTGCTTTTTAAAATTGCCGGTTTTTTTTTGTAAAAAAATTAACGTTAAAATCGTTTTTCACGTTTTTATGGTGAAAATAAGCTCGTGCACATTCATAACACTGTCTCCGAAAGCAATACGTTTGTTATGCGGAATTCACTCTGATGTGGTATATTTCGTTATGTTTCACACTACCGTGAAACTTCCGCATCCAACGTCGAGATGAGAGGTCATGGAGTTACTAGTTACTAAACTGCTTCAATCTTCATAACAAACTACCCTTATTAGAATAGCATTGACGTGTTTTATCTTTTTTCTGGGTTCTACAAATAAATATTTCAGTGTTCGCTAAATGGCAACAATCTATGAGCTCTCCTTTCTCGAATATCGTCATGATATTTGTTCTTGCTGCTAGACATTCGACAGCGCTCTAGCTCGCTTATTTCGTTTTTTTACCGATTCGTCTACTTCGACATTTGTTCACGTTGGTTAAAATTAGGCGAAGATTGTATGTAGCCGCTTGTGTTCGCTCTTCTCGAATCCGAACCGAAGATAGCTTCCACATGGAAGTCACTCTTTCCAAAACGGAAACAAAGGCATGAACCTATTGATTAAGAAGGTGGTGAAGTTGTTCAGGTATAATGTTTGGAATAACTTTAACGGCATAAAGATTTAAGGAAAAAAAGAGAAGACATTGAAATATTTTAGAGTATTTCGCTTTTTTGCCAAATGAAGTCGATTCGTCAGGTTTTGAGCTTTGCTGAAATCATGGCCTATACTGGAAGGGCTCATTTATGTCTGGAGGGGATCATTCGCCTGTGGCACCTATAAAATTAAACATTTAGGTAGTAAAATTTCTTATCGACATGATTCGATCATCTCCAAAATTCGCCATCTCTTAAAGCAACATTGTTCAGCTACTCAGCTAAAACTACTAATAATCAGAAACCATCAACTAGAGCGCAGATTTCTCGTACTGTCAAAAGCTTCTTTTACACGATTCCTTCTAACATTTATTTCATCCAGCGTTCACTACAGCACTCAACTTCTGATGAGAAAAGGCTACCAAAACGAACGAATCGTGTTTATTGCCACCAATAGAGAACAGCAAACAAATCCTTCAAAAGTGGACTCAGAAGCCTTCAACTAGTTAACAGGTGCTCTCTGTATAATTGTAACTACCAAGAGCGAACGCAGTTTGCAGTTCTAGCCCTTGGATAGCACTTCGCACACAGACTAAGCGGGAAGAACCTATATTTTGCTAATAAGGTCTCTACTTAGCACGAGTTAACCAACTTTAAGCAATGTCACTGTACACTTCTACAAATTGCGGACCTGCAACAACTACTCATTAACCAGATTGCTTGTTTTTCATGTCTGTGAAGACCACCATATACCGTGAATCTTTGGGTTATGGAGTTACATATCTGTCATTATAACCCTCGCTACAGACATTGGATACCATTAAACCACCACTTTGCTATTAACAGCAGCAAGCAATTTATTTCATAAAGAAATAAAAAAGTGCTTATATTTTATCACTTGTGGCTCTAAAGGGGGCCGTTGGGTTCAAAACTCTAGGCTTGCAAACTGCATTATTGAGGTCTGTTGCATATGTTGATAATTCGTTTCCTATTTCCTATCAATTCATGAAGATGGTGGTAATATCAGCGTTTGCTCTAGGAAATCAATCCGTTTTCAATAACCACTTCTGTTTTGCTTTTATTTAGTACAGCTCAGCCCTGAAAGAGTTGAACGACTGGATCTAGGAAGACAATGATGCAGTTCAAGTATTAACAACGCTGATGGAACAGTGAATTCGTCGTTTTCTCTCTCAGCAATCGCGAGGTTGTTAAACAGCATACGTTTACTTCC
>MQTX01000446.1:21673-57228 GCA_009735665.1 Angiostrongylus cantonensis | reverse complement strand
TTCTACCTTTGATAAATAAAAGCTCTCTTCATATCGATGAAAGTGAGATCGGTCACCTGTACTCTCCCGATACTTCGATGAGCATTGTTATCTTATGGATCTTAGCCATTACATTGAATCCTTTTCGAAACTTTCTCACATAGCTGTCCTTCGTTCAGTGTTCTATTAATGCTGTTTAGGATGACTCGAGTTAACAGTTAGTAGACGGTATGCACCAAGAAGATTCTACGATGGTTGCCAATATCATGCAGGTTTCCCTTGCTGAACAATATCACGGTCTTGCTGTTCTTCCACTGGTAGGAACCTTGAATTCTGACAGGTAACGAGTGACGAGCTGAGCAATGGCGTTAATGAGGTCTGCCAAAAACTATTCTGGTGTTCAGATTTTATCTCGTCCGGACCTTATTTGTTCAATTCTCCACCGAAGAAATAGCATGTCGAATTTTGGAAGGTAGAACTGGTGGCACGACATATCCTTTCCTTCCTCCTTTATCTCACATGAGGATAGGAGGATGTAAGTATTGAAGAGATCCGAGTAGTAAACGTAAATTTTCTTTTCATTGACTTGTGGGAGCTGCAACTTCCAACTAAGCGTCATCTTGGTTTTGGAGTTGGTGAAACTACGGGTAAGCATTCATATCTCCTATCCTTATCTCATAGATGATACTCTAAAGTGAAAACATAAAACCGACAAACGCTGAAAGGTAAAGGACGCTGCCGCATAGGCTGAAATCATTAATGGAGATCGTGTAAACAGTGCACGTTATGCGACTAAATGACGAGGATCAAATACAGATTTTGCAAAGATCTTGGACGAAAATGATCATGTACGTTGTTTCCACTAAGAAAGGAAAACCAAGTAATCATCTTCAACTTGCACTAAGAGCCAAAATATACTTTGATGGGATATTTTAGAATGTTTTCATAACCAACAGTGATATAGATAATGTATCTGTAGTGGTTTCTGCAAATCTCTTAGTATATGAACAACATGGGCTCGGCATGAGTGTCATATTGCTGTTACCAACTCTCAAATGCGACGCACCAAACAGGATTTCCTTCCAGCCTCTCACTTAGGCGAACTTTCTATGAAACGAAGTTGACAGTAGAACATTTACTTCACTATAGCTAACGCTTCGGCGGATTTTGTTCGCTTCACCTTCGAAACTTCTCACCAACACATCATGTGGATAAAAAACCAACTCAGAGTGTTAATTTTTTATTTGCTGCGTACTAGAAATAGTACCCGGAGAGCGTAATAGTTCCTCACTGCAGACACCTGCGCTCGGTCCAAAGGTTTGCAAATATCTCAGCATCAATTCAGAATGTTGCAAGCAAAATACTTAGATAACTTTGAGTGTTAAGAGTGCCTAATTTCAGTTTCTTTAACTCAACTGTATTTACGCGAAATAAGGACACTTGAGGTGTGTGTTGCGCAGTGGTCCGAGGCGCGCTGCAATGCACATGGGATTGACCCTCCCCCAGAATCACGAAGCCTTCCATCCCTCCGGGGTCGGCACATTGATACCAGTCTTGCCTAGGAAGATAGCAGCACTGGCTAGATACATCGGCTGGCCACCGCGAGTCATTGTAAAGGCCAGATATGCATTCAATCACCTCCAACGATGCTTAATGAAGTCGAATGCATGGCGCATTCCTCAGCGATTGATCAACGCCGAGAGCTTTATCCTTTATTTTTAGACACGCTTGAATAGTACTCAAGATCGACTTTCTATTAACCTTGGCATTGGATTGTGAACTCGTCGTTTTCTCTCTTAGCAATCGCGAGGTTGTTAAACAGCCTACGTTTACTTCCATGCAATAGCACACATAAAACAAAATCGTAGCTGACGTTTCGGGAGAATCGCCTTCTTCAGAGCCGCTCTTTTTTCATCTGTCCTCCACCGAGGAAGAACAGCCGCTCAGAGTCGCATATGGTTAACACGCTTGAATGTTTTAATAGCATAACTACTACTTTACACACTTTGGAGCATACGAACACACTACAGTATATCAAACGAGCCAAAACCGCCTAGATGTACCCAGTGTACCGCACAACTAGCATGAAGAAGTGCAGGCGGGATGTCATACGAATATTAGGCGTCTCTTTGCGTACCTCCCGTAGAGTGCACATATTGCCCGCTCCAGGATTGAATTCGCCGTCGCTGTAATTGCTTTGTTGAAAGGCGTTATGTGAGAGTTTAATTTCAATTTCCCTCCAGTTTGTACTATCCTTCTTCAATTCGTCCATTCCTTCAAGTCTAGTCTTTTTTTAGGCGGTTAACGTTTGTTTCACTTAATCGCTACGTTATTGCTGTTATTTGCTATCATGCTTTTAATTCTGCTATGTTATTTAGAACAAGCTGCAAAGCTTACAGTTTATTTGATGTTAAAATGGCGTCAACATCCGGTGTAGGTCCGTCTCGAAATACTATTACATCTACTACAAAACGAAAGCCAGTAACAACAGCTGTCACTGTGAGTTAATGTTGAAAATGGATGTACTGGTATTCATCGTGTGATTAATCCCTAGATAGCACGTTTAAATAGAACCTTTAGACTGGCTCATTCGACCCCACGGTATCGACGAACGTTCAGAATTCTGCAGATCAAGGTGGGTGTGATTTGGCATTTCTTTATTCTCTGATACTTACTTGGATATTTGGACGGCACGTCTTCACTGGTTGTGCGGGTCTCCGCATATTCTCCATTTTTTTGGGGTTTTACTGGTTTAACCATTATGGTTCTCTGGAGTCCCGAGGTAATCCAGGCCAAAGTCTGCCCCAGGTGGTCACCACCACAGGCAGTCGCGGCCCTCGTGGATAAGAGGGAGATTTGCCACCATGCGACTAGTTCGATACCAGGGCGGTGGCAGATCCCGGCATTGGTTTACAGCTTTCTTCTTGATGGAAACGCCGGACTCCTTCTCATCTTGGAAGACTCTGCCGAGGGTATGAATCCCTCATCTGTATATCGCAGCCAAGCACCCGAGAACCCCCAGCCACGGTGAGGCGGTTAACCGATAGGAAGTTATTCTCTGATATTGTTAGGACTTCTACTTTAGGATCGGGTGAAAACCAGGAAGAGGAAGCTGAGCTGAAGTACGGTGCTAGTCATGTTATTAACCTATTCGTACCAGTTTCCATATGTATGGTGATGGTTGTATTCACGATGAACACCGTGACATTTTATTCCTATAATGACGGAAGGCATCTGTAAGTGCTTGCATTCATAGCGTTTTATCAGTTTATGATTAATTCTTACCCCTTTCTTTCTGCCATTTGTACTTTAAGGCTTCAAATGGGATTTAGCCGAAAAGTTTCTCAAATGATTGGTTTTAAAATTTCCTATTGCTTAGGCGTTTTGTAGAAGCTTCAATTCATACACAATTTCGGTTGCTTTCTTAGATCATCGGCTACGGTACAATGTTGTATTCATGTACGTTTGCAGGTTATACACACCTTTTGTAAGGGAGACGGATAGCACAAGTGAGAAAGTCCTAATGTCATTGGGAAATGCACTGGTAATGTTGTGTGTTGTCATCATAATGACTGTCATCTTGATATTCTTTTACAAATACAGGTGTTATAAGGTGGGCGTGCCAGATTTCTTTAGTCTCTATGACTTTTGTGTTCCGATGCCAACATAAGAATGCTTTCTTTTAACAATTGTTTCAGGTAATCACTGCATGGCTTATGGCTAGCAGCTGTCTTCTGTTATTCTTGTTCTCAACAATTTACTTGCAGTAAGGCAGTACCGTTCTAAAATCCTTTACAAGATGCGAATTTTCTCTCTTCCAGAGAAGTGATGAAAAGTTTCAATTTGTCATTATCTGTTTTCACCGTCTTTTTTTTTCTCGGAAACTTTGGTGTACTTGGAATTATGTGTATCCATTGGAAAGGGCCTTTGAGACTTCAGCAAGTATGTTTAGTCTCCGTTTTTTCCTCTTTCTGGATTCTACATGTCTTACCTATTGTAATCCTTTTTTTCAGTTCTATTTAATTGCAATGTCGGCTTTAATGGCCCTAGTGTTTATCAAATACTTGCCTGAGTGGACCGTTTGGTCCGTATTGGCCATGATTTCAGTTTGGGACCTCATCGCTGTTCTAGCTCCAAATGTTAGCCGTTTTGCATTTCCCCTCTGTTGAAACTGAAGTGTTTTGATCTCAGATTCTAATTTTCCAGGGTCCCTTACGAATTCTGGTAGAAACTGCTCAGGAGCGCAACGAACCTATTTTTCCGGCACTAATATATTCATGTTGGTTTGTCTGCCTACTTTGTGAATAACACTCATACAATCTTAA
Source organism: Angiostrongylus cantonensis (assembly GCA_009735665.1). NCBI lineage: Eukaryota > Metazoa > Nematoda > Chromadorea > Rhabditida > Metastrongylidae > Angiostrongylus > Angiostrongylus cantonensis. Next base: position 52,924 of record MQTX01000446.1, on the reverse strand, counting down.
TAGTTTTTTATATTTCGCAATATACCCTGCCATTAAAAAAGAGTAGGCAGTAAACAAAAACGGTTAAGATTGTGATTATAACTGGGGCCTCAGCTTAACTGGATTCATTGCCGATTTGTGCTCCCCAGATCAATCCTGCTGTTGGGTGATTGCTGATGGCAAAAGATCGGTAGAACTAGCTGAGAGAGAGGCGAAACGAAGGACCCGCATGGTGTGGTGGTGAGCGCGTTACTCCCCGGAAAGGACAATAGCGCGTTCGTTCCCCACCATAGACACCTGCAGTCCAGAGTTTTGCAAATATCTCAGCTTCATTAAACACTCATACAATTTTTTTAAAATAGTTTCTCTTATTCCATCAGTGTGTCATCTCTAAATAGCATCTTGTTATTTTTCAGAGGGTAGACTATCGTTTAGCATTATCAAGTATTGCTATTAAAAAGTATATGTGGTATTAGATAACAGTGCAAGGATTTGTATTTCCAATTCTCTATGTAGCTGTTAGTGGTTTTGACTTTCACTTGATTTTCTGATTTATTCTAATCTGCCACTTGAATTTATGTTTTCGTGTTTTGAAGCTTGTTTTACAGCTGGCATGGTGTACTCGTTTGTCTTGAATGGTGCGTTAGATGAGGAAGAAGATAACCAAACTCATATTCAAACCGCAGGTGCTTCTTTTCGCGTATAGTTTTGCTATCCAGTTTTCATTCAGTTCTGTTCAGCAAGTTTATTGTACTTTTCATCGAATCAGTTCAAGGAAATTCCGGGTGAAAACCAGGAAGAGGAAGCTGAGCTGAAGTACGGTGCTAGTCATGTTATTAACCTATTCGTACCAGTTTCCATATGTATGGTGATGGTTGTATTCACGATGAACACCGTGACATTTTATTCCTATAATGACGGAAGGCATCTGTAAGTGCTTGCATTCATAGCGTTTTATCAGTTTATGATTAATTCTTACCCCTTTCTTTCTGCCATTTGTACTTTAAGGCTTCAAATGGGATTTAGCCGAAAAGTTTCTCAAATGATTGGTTTTAAAATTTCCTATTGCTTAGGCGTTTTGTAGAAGCTTCAATTCATACACAATTTCGGTTGCTTTCTTAGATCATCGGCTACGGTACAATGTTGTATTCATGTACGTTTGCAGGTTATACACACCTTTTGTAAGGGAGACGGATAGCACAAGTGAGAAAGTCCTAATGTCATTGGGAAATGCACTGGTAATGTTGTGTGTTGTCATCATAATGACTGTCATCTTGATATTCTTTTACAAATACAGGTGTTATAAGGTGGGCGTGCCAGATTTCTTTAGTCTCTATGACTTTTGTGTTCCGATGCCAACATAAGAATGCTTTCTTTTAACAATTGTTTCAGGTAATCACTGCATGGCTTATGGCTAGCAGCTGTCTTCTGTTATTCTTGTTCTCAACAATTTACTTGCAGTAAGGCAGTACCGTTCTAAAATCCTTTACAAGATGCGAATTTTCTCTCTTCCAGAGAAGTGATGAAAAGTTTCAATTTGTCATTATCTGTTTTCACCGTCTTTTTTTTTCTCGGAAACTTTGGTGTACTTGGAATTATGTGTATCCATTGGAAAGGGCCTTTGAGACTTCAGCAAGTATGTTTAGTCTCCGTTTTTTCCTCTTTCTGGATTCTACATGTCTTACCTATTGTAATCCTTTTTTTCAGTTCTATTTAATTGCAATGTCGGCTTTAATGGCCCTAGTGTTTATCAAATACTTGCCTGAGTGGACCGTTTGGTCCGTATTGGCCATGATTTCAGTTTGGGACCTCATCGCTGTTCTAGCTCCAAATGTTAGCCGTTTTGCATTTCCCCTCTGTTGAAACTGAAGTGTTTTGATCTCAGATTCTAATTTTCCAGGGTCCCTTACGAATTCTGGTAGAAACTGCTCAGGAGCGCAACGAACCTATTTTTCCGGCACTAATATATTCATGTTGGTTTGTCTGCCTACTTTGTGAATAACACTCATACAATCTTAATAGTTTTTTATATTTCGCAATATACCCTGCCATTAAAAAAGAGTAGGCAGTAAACAAAAACGGTTAAGATTGTGATTATAACTGGGGCCTCAGCTTAACTGGATTCATTGCCGATTTGTGCTCCCCAGATCAATCCTGCTGTTGGGTGATTGCTGATGGCAAAAGATCGGTAGAACTAGCTGAGAGAGAGGCGAAACGAAGGACCCGCATGGTGTGGTGGTGAGCGCGTTACTCCCCGGAAAGGACAATAGCGCGTTCGTTCCCCACCATAGACACCTGCAGTCCAGAGTTTTGCAAATATCTCAGCTTCATTAAACACTCATACAATTTTTTTAAAATAGTTTCTCTTATTCCATCAGTGTGTCATCTCTAAATAGCATCTTGTTATTTTTCAGAGGGTAGACTATCGTTTAGCATTATCAAGTATTGCTATTAAAAAGTATATGTGGTATTAGATAACAGTGCAAGGATTTGTATTTCCAATTCTCTATGTAGCTGTTAGTGGTTTTGACTTTCACTTGATTTTCTGATTTATTCTAATCTGCCACTTGAATTTATGTTTTCGTGTTTTGAAGCTTGTTTTACAGCTGGCATGGTGTACTCGTTTGTCTTGAATGGTGCGTTAGATGAGGAAGAAGATAACCAAACTCATATTCAAACCGCAGGTGCTTCTTTTCGCGTATAGTTTTGCTATCCAGTTTTCATTCAGTTCTGTTCAGCAAGTTTATTGTACTTTTCATCGAATCAGTTCAAGGAAATTCATCTGAGAAGTCAGCTCCCTCAACAAGTGGGCTCCTAGCATCTTCAAGCAGCTCTGCAGCTCGCGTTAAACGATTTGCTCCACAACGAAATCATCGAGTTGAGATTGCTCCAGGAGCATTGTGAGTTGTAGTTGTCTGTTTCAACGACTCAAGAACCTGGGAATGTAAAACGTTTTAACCACAATGATGCTGAGGTATTTGCAAAGCTCCGGACCCCAGCTGTCTGCAATTGTTTTCGAGCACGCTATTACCCTGCCTGACGGCTAACGCGTTCACCACTATTAGGGTTGTTCATTTCATCTTCTTCTTAGCCGTGTTTTTAACTTAGAAGTGGTGTTAGCAAACAACCGTCATCGGGATTAATCTGGGAACCACAAATCGGTATCGAATCCAGTTAAACTGAAACTGTAGTATCAAATATGTGTATAGTCATTCCCGTTGACGGGTTATTGTTGAGACCACTTCTAAGTTGAAAAGATGGCTCAGAGAAAGGCGATGCGAAGGACCCTTATAGTGGTGAACGCGATAGCCGTCGGACAGGGTAATAGGATGTTTGAACCAAATTGCAGACACATGCGGTCCGGAGCTTGCAAATACCTCAGCATCATTGTGGTTGAAAATTTTTGGTCTTTGTTGTTTTATTGCTGTTGTTGTTTTTTTTTTTGTTTTAAATGTTGTTAAATGTTTTGCTTGAAGAGTGGTAGAATGGAAAGCAATAATGGTGGATAAAAAATTAGATGAGAGAAAGGCGAAACGAAGGACCCGCATGGTGTGATGGTAAACGTGTTAATCCCCGGACAGTGTAATAGCGTGTTCGATCCCCACTGCAGACACCTGCGGTCCTGAATTTTGCAAATATTTCAGCATCGTTGTGGCTACAATTTATATCATACCCTGCCATGAAAAACAGTACGCACTAAATAAATAATGATTACACTGCAAAATGTTTTATTTTAGATCCCAAGAAGCAGCACGTTCTCTAAATGAAGCGCCTGTGGCGAACTCCCGAGTCCACCCAAATCTTGTGAGAAATCAAGAACAGAGTAGGTTTTCATGTGCTTACGTTGGGTTGTAAATGCAGTAATGTCGTAAAAGTTTGAAATAATAGCTTTTATGACGTCCCTCTGATTGCTTATGAAGCTTAAAGACTTTCATTTCTCGTCATAGTCATAATTTGGTACAAATGTATAATATTTCAGAAGGCGTGAAGCTTGGTCTAGGCGACTTCATCTTTTATTCCGTATTGGTGGGAAAGGCGAGTTCGTATTTTGACTGGAACACCACGGTAGCATGCTATGTGGCTATTCTAGTTGGACTTTGTTTTACTCTTCTTCTTCTGGCTGTCTTTCGTCGAGCATTACCAGCTCTCCCGATTTCAATCTTCGCTGGCCTGCTTTTCTACTTTTGCACAAGATGGATTGTCACTCCATATGTGTCAGAAATCACTCGGCGACAGTGGGTTTACTAGCATGACTCTATTTGCTCCACTTTTATAGTCTCGGCTACCAACATATGACCTATAATTAGCAACCTTGCGCATATGTTTATATTCTGTTGCGAAAATTTAATGACATTAGAAATATCAGAAACAAGGAATATGCATGTTTAAAGAATCGACTTTCTATTAACTTCGGCACTGGATTATAAATACGTGGTTTTCTTATTCAGCAATAGCGACGCTGTTACAAATCATGCATTTTTCCATACAAAAACACATACAGTGCAACATTAGCTGACGTTTCGGCAGTATCGCCTTCTTCAGAGCCTGGAAGAGTATACTGATGCGCAATTTACTGCCCAAACGCTTCAACATCACAAAAAAAAAGAGAAAATCTAGCTGTCGCACATGGTCCATGAATGTACCACCCTACACCAAACGTAGATGTGAAATTACGGAACGAGATCATGTGTGATCTCAGGGCATTTCTCCCTGCTATTCATTGTAGGGTTCTTGACATTTATCCAAAATGCCTCAAGAAGTTTGCGCGTTCGTGTTTTGGCATCCTGTGGGACGGTAGTGACTTTTATATCAAAATCTTTTTCCTTATTCTTTCGTATCCTATGCATGCCTAGTGGGGGTGCTTAGTCTTGCTTTTCGTTTGCCATCTAGATGTTCCTTTGCATGAATACATGAAGGTCTGTCTGTTTCGCCAATGTATCCATATCGGCATCGGCAAGTATTACAAGAGATCAGATGAACTATATCCTGGCTCATGCAATCACCGTTCCTGCCATAAGGGCAAATTACACAATTTATTGTTCACGTAAACGGTCATACAAGCGGTAGCGAATTAACTGACGACGTAGAGGATCCGGTGGTATTTCAATTATCGCTACCGATTCCTCTTGACCTGCCTTTCTTAAGCACCGTTTTAGTGCTACGCTTACTTCATCGCTAATAAAGCGTAGCACAAACGGGATTTTCTTTTGCGCAAACCGTTCGTTTTGGGACGTCGATGAAATACTTAGTTTGGGTCGTCGATGAAATACTTGGCCAAAAGAAATTCCCGTTTGTGCTACCCTTTATTAGCGATGAAGTAAGCGTAACTATAAAACAATGCCTAAAAAAGGCAGGTCTAGAGGAGTCAGTAGCGATAGTTGGAATACCACCGGATCCTCTACGTCGTCAGTTAGTTCGTTACCGCTCGTATGACAATCTCTGTGAAACAACAAATTGTGTAATTTGCCCTTATTGCAGGGACGGTGGCTACATGAGCCCGGATATAGTTTATCTGATCTCTTGTAATACTTGCCGATATGGATATATTGGCGAAATAGACAGACCTTCATGTATTCATACAAAGGAGCACCTAGATGGCAAACGAGAAGCAAGACTAAGTACCCCACTAGGCACGCATAAAATACGAAAGCATAATGAAGAAGATTTTGATATAAAAGTCACTATCGTTCCACAGGATGCCAAAACACGAATGCGCAAACCTCTTGAGGCTTTTTGGATAAATGCCAAGAACCCTACAATGAATAGCAGGGAGAAATGCCTTGAGACCACACGTGATCTCGTCCCGTAACTTCGCATCTACGTTTGATGTGGGGTGGTGCATTTATGGACCATGTGCAACTCTGATCACCTGATCTTCCTCAGTGGAAGGATCGTAATAAACTGTGGGTTTTTCAAGAAGCTGTTGATTGTGTGAATGCCAGCTAGATTTTGATTTTTTTTTTTTTTGAGATGTTGAAGCGTTCGGGCAGTTAATTGCGTATCATTATACCCTTCCAGGTTCTGAAGAAGGCGGTCGTGCCGAAGCGTCGGCTTGTGTTTTATTGTATGTGTTTTTGTACGAAATTAAATGTATGCATTGCAACCTCTCGATTGATGAGTAACAGTATGCATGTATTTATCACGAAGGGATCTTCCCTATTTTTGCCCGAAATTGCATTTTTGCGCTACTTTGTGCTGGCCGCCATTTTTTCGACTTTATTAGGTTATATCTTAAAACTCATTTTATATATGTTATTTTTAGCAACGTTATGTATTTTGTCACTTTCCTATATTTTACTGTGAAGTATACTATCTCTGATAGGAGAATTTTTATAACTACACTGAGTCGTTCTATTCTGTGTTAGTTTTTACCATAATCTCGTAAGACCCCTGGTTAGTTGTCAACTAAGCTCTTTCAACATCAGTTTTTCTGTTGAATTCGCTGGAATATGTTGTTTAATTTGCAAAACGCCAACAACATAGAAAGTTTGTTTGCTCGATTTTTTTCTTTGTTTGTTCCACGTATACGAAGTGTACACTTTGGTATGAGGTTATACTGTTTTGACAAAAAATGTAGCTTTGCTAGCGATCCAGCATCCAACTGTGCATCAGCCGAGGATATTGTGTGGGAGTGGTTAGTGTTTTCCATAATTTGTATATTTTACTGAGAATACTCAAATGAGACCATGTTATATGGATAAGTGAAGAACAGACATTCTTCCTATGTTGACCTCTTTTAAATGCATTTCCAGTTCTTCTTTATTGAGTGGTCAAATTATTCAATTATTAACAAGTTCTCATAGATGGGTTCATCTGTAGTAGTTGCCAGTGGGTAATAGCTCTTCTAGTTAGTTTTCAGGACGAAATAACCGCTGGCGCGGAATAGAACGCTCAAATTTCCCACAGTGGACTTTTTTCGACGCTAACTGGAACATGTATAGTTAGAGCTCTATATACTATAACAATATCACATCACTACAGCAATAATTCCATGAAGTCATCAAATAGTCTAACCAGTGTAAATGACGAGAAGGTAACCGGGCCAACAACAGGACAAAATGATGATCGAAGAGCCATCTCAACCGAACGAAGTTGCACCCTCCAAAAGGCGGGCGGAGTAGTGTGGTGCATAGCACTTTGAGAAGAGTGCAGTAACGGTTTAAGAAGCTGAACACATTAGATGGCACTATAAAATTATCATAACAGTGCGATGAAGTTAACACATGTACGAATAGTGCAAGTATTTGAAGCACTTGTTAGATTAGCAACACAGCAGTTGTATGAATATGGCTAATACTTCTAATATGTAGACGGTACAAGGGTATAAGACTGAGTTAACATTGTTCTGGAGGCCGCGCAAATCGAAGGATAGGTGAGCGGATAACCGGGATTAAGCGAGATAACAATGAGACCTAGGATAACGGCGATCTGTACATGGTGTCTGGAGGCAAATGGCACTATTATGTGCGTGAACAACTTTTAGTTGACGTTTATACGAATGCAGATGTCATGGAATGAAACTAACGAGGCTCTGCCAATGAGTTTTTACAAGTACACGCGTCAACGTGTAATGGGATTACTAAAATTTTCTAGCCAACTGCAAGCAAAACAAGCCAGCTGGTAGTGAACCATGCTACAAGACAAGTCATTTGGAAGGCAATGCTAAATATGGCTTGCAATAAACACAGCGTCAAAAACATCTAATAATATAGAAAACCCTCCCAACGGTTTACTCCCTCATCATGGTTGAGACGTGTTCCACATATCGGCCAGCGATGTACAGCGAGATAATTCATCCCACACCAGAGTCTCCCGAAGTGAGGAGACCGGTGTTTCCACTAGGAAGCCTAGCTAAGGGTAAAGCAATACGAGCATCCACCACAGTTCTGGTATCAAGCTAGTCACATGGTGGCAAATCTCCCTCTGGTCCACAAGGGGGCGTTTGCCAGTGGTGGCGACTACCTGGGGCAGACTTTGGCTTGGCTGGCTATGGAACTCCAGGGACACAATGGATAAACCGGCAAAACTTCTAGACAATGGGAATTATGCTAAGGCCCGCACAATCAGTGAACAGTGACCATCCAAATATCCACTTAATATAGAAAGTAGCTACAATTCAAGGGGTATTTGCCACATCATCACTGTTTCAACTTCGTTCCATCAAATACTGGTGAGTGCGCGGCATATCAAGTGAATCGGAGCATATGAAGAACGCTATTCTTGTAGGAAACCTTCCTAAAGTCTTAAAACGTTGCTCGACGAATTTTGGCGCGGAACTAGGTGTACCCTGTTTGTAAACATGTGAAGAAAAATTGAACCTATACCTTAACTATTCAGATCCGAACAGGATGAATTGGATGCCGAATTATTTAGTTTTTGACCTAGAATGCGAGGAATTTTGTTGTCTTATTCTACTTTGACAAAATGCTTCTATAACACGAAGTAATAAATGTGCACTTTCCTTGTTTTTCTTGCATGTGTTTGCTGCAAATAAATCACACACCTATTCCTTCGCATAAATTGAAGGAATAGAGTGTTTATACTATGGCCACCTTTTATATTTGCGGTACGGCAAGCTTCACTGCGACAACAAGGACTGTCCTGCTGCCCTGTACCAAGATCTGGCACATTTCTTCAAGAGGCACATCCTCGGAGACAAGACTGTTACCGATTCACCATCATAGAATGTATAGAAGCCTTGGCTATTGTAGAATACGATATCGAAGCAACGACGATGTATGGATTGCAGGACAACCGTAGTCACTGCGCCATACGTGCAAAAAAAAAACCACGGTCGAAAAAAATTTATGATGGAGTCACCATTCAATGTTCTATAATACGTCTCCAACATTTTCACACTGTTTGACAGAGTCGTTGCTAAGAAATCAAATACGTTTATGCACACCCCGTGAATAATTTCTCAGTAAGAATAGAACGATTCCGTCTCATCAATACGATGTTCTTGGAATACTACTTGAAGGGACACCATGGCAAACAGAACGGTCTTCACGAATGTGAACGTGAGTAGCTGATCTGAGATCAGTCAAGTTGGGGCTTGGGTGGAATTGGTAAAAGGCAATTAACAAAAATGCCATAAAAACAAATGTCATGATAAAAATGATACAACGATGATAAGACTTTATATAATTTGTTTTAAGTCATTCATTGTGCAGGTGTTGCCCGTGATTTATGGTGATTTGCTACAATTTAACAACTTCTGAAAGACGAGTAGGAGCTTAAGATTAGAAATTAAACGAACTTAAAACATACAGAATATGCATCCCGTATTAATACTGTACAATAACTGATGTGTTTTTGTCACCAGGTGGTCATTATGTCACTATAAACATCTTACTGATCAGCAACTGATACAACGCTATGAGACCGTTCGTGTGGTTTGAGCGAAGAACCGACTTCCCGTAGTGATGATATTGTTTTCTTAAACCATCTGTAAAAAAGATGGGATGAAAAGAGAGAAATCATTTCTGCAAGCAAGTTCTAAAAAATGACAGAACACGATGATTTGCATCGAAAATCGAAAGAAGAAGTAATAAAATTCGTGATTTGTCAGTGTTTATGTTTGGAACATAAATAAAAACAAAGGATAAGGCCTTCGCCGTTAATCAATCTCTAAGGTGTGCACCACACATTCGACCTCATTAGGCATCGTTTGGAAGTGATTGAATACATATCTGGCCTTTCCAATGTCTCTAAATGTACTACCGATGTATCGAGCCAGTGCTGCTATCCTCGTAGACAGACAAGTCTGGCACCAATTTGCCGACCCCGGAGAGAAGGAAGGCTTGGTGGACTATGGGCGCTAGGAACGATCCCATTTGTGAGTTGCAGAGCGCCTCCAACCACTGTGCCACACGCACCTTTACTCGGAGTTCGGTGCATAAGCATTATAAATCGATGACGAACTATAAAGTGCCAGAAGATACGTTCAACAAGCGAAATACCTTAGTTTTAGTGATCCGGAGAAGATTACATGGTTAACAACTCACCGCTTGCCGTCACTTTCACTCTGCGTCATCATCTGGTGTGTTAAATCTTGATTTTTGCATTCGGCCTCAACAAGAGCTAGTTTTGTCTGCGCTAAATCTATCTCCAGTGCTCTAAAAGTAGACAAATGCTTAAATAGGATTATAGAAGTGCTTTTCTGCTTATAATGTGTAGTCTTCTAGGTGGCTAAAAAGTAAAAAAGTTATTGGAACTCATGAAAAGGCGTAACGTGGAAGCGTTTTCCAGGATGTCTTGTTATTCAATATTTACCTAACCACTATAGTAAAACAATACGCTCCTGTGTAGTGCCATAAAACAGTAGCGCTGTGTGTAACTGGCATGCTAACTGAACCGCGATCACGAGAATTCTACATAAGTCTGGTTACCAGTTCTACAATCCATATAGAAACCAACTTCACGTGTGCTTCTCTTTCCTCAAGTTGAGAGAGAAGATCAGGTCCGTCTTGAGGAGTTCTAGCTGGACTACGATTCGCTTCCCACTCTTCTACAGCTGGCCAGCACTTGTCGCATGCTGATACCCGGGACTGTAAACGGAACCATATACCTACCACAAATGAAGTAATGCACGCTAATGGAAAAAAAGGAAGTTACTTATATAACGACTTACGATAATAGACCGCTTTTGTATGTGGAATTGTTCACGTTCAGTATCACATCTGGAAGTATTTGTTTGACAAAAGCGCGACAAAATGTAAATGAAGGTACATGAATGTTTACCTTCGGCTCATTTGTGAAAACAATTGCTTGTACTCCTTCAATAGCTTGCTAGCTCTATTCGCATCTTCTTCAAGCCGTGAAACCTCCTTGCGATACATTTCTTTGATCTGGTATATAAACGAATATCACCGAAACATAGCAAAAATCGGATCAACTCAACAATTCTTAACAAGCAAAAAGTTTAATAAAGACAAACCAACGAAATCTCAAAACGTTGACAAACGTTTAAGTGGCTACCTGATTATATTCTCTTTGCAAATTCCGATTTTCTTCAAGAAGGTCTTCATTTTGTCTAGTTACCCGCTCAATTGTGTTTGCAGAGGTTTCTACTTGATCCTAAAAATAACAACAAAGATAAAAGAAAGAGGCAATGCAGCGAAACCAACCTTTGCCATACCTCAACTGCATCCAATTTCCGACGTAGCTCAATTTTACTGGTAACGAGTTCGTGTGCGAGATCGTCATTCTCACGTTCCAGTCGAAGAATGGTTTCACAATGGCGTGCGTTTTCCTTCTGCAACACTACGCAATACGGTTTTCGTAAAGATTACTGCTACTTAACAAAATTCGTTAAAAAGTCAGAAAAGGTATCCATTGCCTCCCAACGGTTTACCGCTTCATAGTGGCTGGGAGGTGTCCCTGGGTGTCGGTCTGCGATGTACAGAGGGGATTCGTCCACCCGGTAGAGTTTCCCAATCCGACGAGTCCGGCGTTTCCATCAGGAAGCCTAGCTAGGAGTAAACCAATACTGTTATGGTATCAAACTTGTTGCACGGTGGCAAGTCTTCCTCTGATCCACAAGGGCTGCGACTGCCTGTAGTGGTGAAGACCTGAGGCATACTTTGGCCAGGATGACCTCGGGGTTCCAGGGAACCACAGTGGCTTAACCAGCAAATCTCCGAAAAATGGAAAATATGTTGGGGCGCATTACCAATGAGGACGGGACGTCCAAGTGTCTAAGTAAGAATAAAGAAATTCATGAGAATATGCTATCAGAAATTAGCAAATCAGTCAACATCTTATTTTGTACAATGTCACCTAAGAGTGTTTGTCTCTCAACAACCATGCTGAGCACTCAGAATGAATCAAAGTGGGCTTATTGAGTATACTTATGCTATGCAGTACGAACAAGGTTGATTACAGAACAGACAAACCGCCATCACCTGAAGCTTCACGAGAGGATCTTCACTCTCACGTTCACGCTCCTTCATCTCAAGATATTCCTTCTCGTACTTCAACAGTCGCTTGTGCTTCAACTAAAGAGTATTGTTTTATAACGAAAACAAAACTACTGCTTCTGAACGACTTCGCAATAAGCTCGTCTATAGCAAGGTTCTATGTGAACATCTCACCTGCTTTAACATGAAAGCTGGTCGTCATTACCTAACAGCTATCATTTGGAAGAATTCAATACATTGCTTGTAAGACTAGAAGTTCAAATAAGATCCAAGGTCAGCGCCATAACTATACTCACTTTGAATCTCTGTGACAGAAAACTCGCTATCAACTACTATTTTTACTTGATCTTCATTTATTTATTTCCACAAAAAGGGCTACTATAAAGACAGGAACAAGAATGACTTTATCACAGTGATATCCTAGTCCACTTTGCTCATGATAAAATTCCTATTGCTAACCTTTCATATTTGCTATAAAAAATATCGGCACATCATCGCTACACCACCATCCACGGTAAGTCACTAAACAAAAGCCAGCCAGCTTCATTACCAAGAAATGTTTTGTAATAGTTTCCTTCACAAAACGACTCATAGCTCAACACATTGCCAACAGCTTAGAATGACCAGTGAGAAGGCGGTTCATTGCTTGGGTCTTCAGCATTGACTCAATTAAAAAATTGGAAAAAGACATATACTAAAACTTCGTAGAAAGCTCATAAAGACATTACACATAAAGCAATAGTATAGGACGTAGTGGAAAACTTAAAAAGAAAAATGTTCGAAAAAAGTCTCTACAAAGTAGGAAACATGAAGCCGGACCTTGAAATCAACAGCACGATGAATCAACGCTTTCGCATTTGCTTCTGTTCGATACTTCCGAGGAAGTGTAACTCGAAAATACCTTAAAACATGAGTGAAGATATGGAAGAAGGTAAAAAGGATAAAGCTCTCGGCGTTCATCAATCCCTGATGGATACGCCATGCATTCTATTTGATTAAGCATCGTTGGATGTGACTGAGTATAAATTTGGTCTTTACAAAGAACCACGGTGGGCCAAGCCAGTGCTGCTATCCTGTGAGACAAGTATGGCAGCAATATTCCGACTCCGGAGGGACGGAAGGCTTAGTGCGCCATAAGTGCGACTATTGATCCCATTTGTTTGCTGCAAAGCGCCTCAAACTACTGCGCCTCACACGCCATGGAAGAAGTTAGTGTAACACAAATCAAATTTTTGCTACCACGCTACGATCAGAATGAAAGAGTGTGACAAGAGTGAGATTAGTGATTACACAAAATAATAAGTAAACTGAAAGAAAAGAACCCACTTCAAAGCTCCTTCAAAGTCAAGTTGAAGAAGATCCGCAGCAGCATCATGAAGTAATGCTAGAGAAATATGAAATATAGTATTCATGCCCTAAAATAGCAGTGCAAACATATAGCACAGACACAGAAATGAAGTAGGTTTAATACTTAGTTATTAACCTCGCTGAGAAAGAGATCAACAATGAAAAACACCATCTGAAGAGGGAACTTCGCAGTGAACAGGGTTAAAAACCATTGAGAAGCATACATATGGGTTTCCACACCAATATGCTCAAGGTGAGTTGCGAGATTGCTTTCGTATTCCTGAGATATTAGTTAAATTGACTGACAACGGCAGACGGACAACAGAAGGGTAAACGAAATCACCTTTAGCAACCGTGTTAGTTGGTAGAACCGTAGATGCAGTGAGTCAAACCCAAGTTTAAATAAATCTCTTAGCTGATAATCATACATAATTTTTACTAACGTACAAAACGCTTGTTCCTCGTTCATCTGAAATGGATAAAATTTCTATGGAATCTGAAACAAAGTGCCGTAACATGGCGAAACCTACATGTAACAACAAGCTAGCGGCCAAAAACGAAAGTCCTTGACAGTACGACACCTCCTCATCGTACAGAGAATATGCCTATAACAGTTCAGAATTAATAGCACTTCCGAGAGTTCCTCGAAAACTAAAGCAGATGATAGCGAATGGACATAAAAGACTTATTGCAGAGACTTCACCTATCGTGGGAAATCTATCTAAAAATTTTCTCTGTTTTGAATTCATCTGAAGCTCAGATTTTCACGCAGCTCATATCCTTGTAGGAGAAGATTTTACCTATACCTTGTAAAGAATCGAAATACGAGCATCGATAAAGCAAAGTGAGAAATGAAATGATTTCTGAGCATCAGAAAACCAGAACCTCATACTTCATAAGAAAAAACGAAAACACCATGCTGTTAGGAAAATCTGTAGATTATTATGGCTTGTACTTCAAGTACAAAAGATGAACAAGCACACAGATAGGCATTTTAGATCCAAAAAGGTAAATTTACTTTTGGGTACGTACAAGTCATATATTCCTAATGACGTCCAGAATGTGTCACATGAGAGCTACCCTCTAGTATTACGTCATTTAGAAGTTAGAAAGAAGAAACAGCAATTACTACCTTGCTAATCTTGTACAAGGATTCTTGCCCTCCACCACCAGCTTCTTTGAAATTCTCATGAGCTGGAAACGTCCTATGAATGTCTCTTAGTATCACCTGCTCGGAAGGGCAATCCTAATAAAATTACCGATAAACGAGTGCCGAAAGCCAACAAAAAGTGCGATACAAACCTTTCCTAATAATAAGTGGTAAGTATTAACAAGTTCTGGATCGAGATGAACCTAAAGGAGACATTTTAGCGAAGGTGAATAATCGAAAAACCACAAAAATTGGGGGAGAGTATGCAACATTGCGGAATTTACTAGAATTCTAAGAGAGAACTTCGTAAAAAGTCAACATGCAATGACTAATATAAGCCAAAACCAAGCAAGAAATGTACAAAACCTATAGAAATCCCAGTTTCAAACCAGAACACGACCTTTCTTATATAAATAATCAACATGAGTAACCTTGGCAAGAAGTCTCCACACTTCACCACGCAGCACATCAGGAACACCATTGTGAATTAATGATGAAACAATGGTTGGTCTTGCCCTGAACAATAGTAGATAAAACACTTTCACAAACCCTGAATTCACTGACCCTTCCTCATTTGTCCTCCACTCTTCAATACAAGCAGTCCATTGCTTCATCAGTTCCTCAGGGCAATCCTTACTAACATCACCGGAACCGGAAAGCAGAGGTTCGTCCGAATCTAGGGCAGATACCTGTTAAGAAGAATCCAAAAGCTTTGTCTCGGTGTTTTCTGACTCACCAGATTCGTCATCGCCAGTCGGTAATATGAGCTGAGACGGCATTCGACTGGGGCTACGACCAAGACGCTGTTTAACTGAGATGCGATCTGTGTCCGACTCCATTTTGACAAACATCAAACCGCCTCCAGATGTCTCCCCGTTAGATGTGTCGTCTGTACGCTGAAATGCATAGATACTTGAAAACAAGGTTCAACGCTCGTTAAGAGAGAGTTACTGAAAGCATTTCGTATAGAAATCTTAAAGTACGCATTCGTCAAACCCTTTAGTTAACGCTACGTGACATTTTCAACCTTTTACAACCACATTAGCTGATAAGAGCAGGGTGTCCTGTTTTCCCAAATCAGTCAGCTACCGCGATGGACGACCACGTGTGTGGCATCATGACCCACCATTTTAGTAGAACAAGACCTCAGTGCTTCAAAAGTTGCTTCATCACCTCATCTAGTAAGAAAGACGACAATGACGGCCCTGCTATTGCCAAAATGTGAATTTTTAAAGACAGACTAACGTCAGTAAGCTCGAAAGCGCAGCTTATCAATCCCAACCGTAACGGCAGTAAGCTCGAAAGGGAAGCTTACAAGTCCCAACCTAACTGCAAATTCATAGTCATTTTTAAGAAATTCTTGAATAGTATAACAGGAGAACAAGAATTAAAGAATTAAAATGTAAAGTTCCATGATTGATCAACGAAAGAAACGCACATATTGCATTTAAACAAGGAACAGAAGTTAAGGGGAGCAACTATTTTTTTTAAACAGATTATACATGTGTATTTAACCATTTTACTAAGGCCACTTGAAACTGCATAACTAATCTTCCCTCTTGCTAATTCGAATCAAAAAGACGAAAATCAACTCTCACAAGAACCAAGCCCTAGATCCTATACTCCACTTTCTGAGAGTTTTCATGTTCACATGAGAAGTACTACTTACACTCTAAGGACGACGGCCTAACCAATAAACAAACAGTTCATGGCTGAAATCTGTGGACTGTCACTCCCACTAGATCTGCTTCCAAGCAAATTAGATGCTGATGTGGTTAACAACGAAGCAATAGAGAAATAACAGCATGGATTTATCTTTCACAAAAACTTTACAGGGACTTTTACGGCTTCTAGCACACTTTCCGAGCTCCACTTTCGTAAATCATTCCACGCATCGTAAAATTTGAAGATTCTGTCTGGTTGGATCTCCAGAGTACCAAATAGAAAAGGTGAGACCGACAGCTAAACGAACTTAGATGGTCCGAACTCATACAGTATGTCCGGCTCCTGTCCATCATTTTTCCTGATATCTTGGAAGCGAAATCGATAGAGATGTGCGAAATCATTAATCGGTTCGGCAGAGAATCATATATCCATTGACTTTTCTCCTAATTGTCATGACCAATGCTGGATAAACAGAATTGAACCTTGCTTTGCTGCAAAAACTCTTCCAGAACAAAGGTGATTCGAGAGATTACTCACAAGCACCGTCGAATATGATGTAGCAGCCCGAAATCAAGAATGATAAAGGTAGAAAACAAAGGACTGTAGCCCAGAAAAACATTATAGCCTCTCAGCATCAGGAGTGCAGTCGAGCACTGCAAACACCCATACTACGGGGTGATGTGATCAATCGATAGATATACGTAGGCAGACGAAACAACGAACAGATTCAGAAGAGCTGTTGGATTATTGGTTCAACACCAGATGGACCGATAATCGTTTATTGTTGAGAGGAATGGCCGGCAATGCAAGAATGATTTGGAAGACGAGGACAGAGTGAGTGGACCACGCACGAGCATTTCGCCCGTGCCAATCAGCTGCGATGCCAGATGGAGGAGAAATAGTATGGAGCAGGGAGGAGTGCGTCTGATGCCAAGACGGGCAGTGAACGCAACAAGGTAAGAGTGCTAGAGATACGAGAGAAGAAAGAGTATTGTCGTCGATGATGCACAGATTGAGCCACCTACACACAGAACTGCACACTGCACGGGAACCCACGGATGAGGGCCATAACTGGAACGCACTCGTGTAGGACGCACGAGTGCTGCACAGCCGAGATCGTGAGTACTGCGGACGACACGGTAGTGTTTTGTGGAAGAAAAAGCTGTGTGGAATGTGGCGAGGGGTGGACGGAATGCAAATGACGCATGCCATATTCACTACAATTATTTCGCCACCACATAACGAAAGTGATAAACGAATACGCGGATTCTACGAGAACCAATAGTGATTACACATATCAAATAAGCATTGTTCTCGCTAAAGCAAAAAAGTGGATAAACGAGAAGTGTTAAGACTTGAATACTGTAGGTGTGTGACTAGAGTGGAAAGTGACAACGACTTGTTTTGGAACACTTGGCATGTGGGATTTCCAGCTGCCCACATGGGTTCTCAAGGCACTGCAAAACTTGGGAGTGATTTCCCCAGCTTATAAGAAATTTCCGCTCTTCACCATGAACTGAGAACACGGATTAATGATGCGTGAACTTTAGAAGATAGTACTGATTTAACGAAGAAAAAAAAACAAAGGAGTGGATAAAACGCTGTTCTTTCGATAAGCAAAAACGAAGATGTTAACTGTTAATGGATGTTAACTAGATTTATTCACTTCAATGCTGGCCAATGTTTCGGCGGTTTCGCCTTCATCAGAGCTTGGAAGAGTGAAATTACCACGCAACCTCCCCGGTCAAATACTATCGTAACATCAGCAGAAAGAACACTATACAAACTTAGTACAATAAATCGAGATAATTCACATGCAAAAATACTGTGAAGTGGTAAAATTGTAGCAATCTGTCTCATTTTGTAGTTCTGTTAGGCATCGACTGACTCGATCGATCACGACTAAAAACTCCATCTGCGTTTGTCGCTGCACCGCACTGGACTCCAGAAGGTCGATGAACACATGGAGCCTCACTGCATTAGTGTCGGACCCATGATGGTTTGTCTCTTGTAAGAAAGCAGTTATGATAATCAGGTGGGGTGGTAGGAAATAGAACTTATAGCTGAGGTTCCGAAGGGAAATACTGGACTGTTTTTAAGGTATGAAGATCCATTTGAATGATTTATCACCGTTGGCGACCGATTTAAACAGTCAGCTACACCTCTATACATAAATGGCAAAGAAAAATGTTTGTATTTATTACTTCATTATACTCGTAAATGTTAGTTAAGATTTGAATGTATTGTGAAAGCAATTGAGTGAACTTGTATGTTCTGCATGTAAACCACTAACAATGAGTGGGAAGACAGAATAAAGATTTGCTTAAATGAAGATTAGCCACAATTTCTTCCTAACAATGATAGCATAGCTGTGTTCATACTTAAATAATGTGTGGTCTAGAAAAAACATGGTGCGAGGGTAGAACAACGGTAGTGGTGTAGTTCAATACGTACCAGAATTCGGTTCGACACTGCACCGGACCACTGAGGCCTCTTACTCTCTCGAATCCATGAAATTGGTACTAAACTTGCCTAGGATCAACTCATTTGCTTCGATTCGCAAAAATCAGCGAATGCTTGTGTGATAAGACCTGTGATTGCCCATACAAGGGTATCCTGAGATTTCAAAGATCGATTCGACCAATATTCAGCGACATTCAAAAGATCAAAAGTCATCAAATAGCAGCCAAACGCATACGCAGAAGCCAAAAACCTTTATAGAACTTGGATTCGCGAAAACGAATTGAACCTAAGAATTGGTTTTTCAAAAAATTTAGACAAAATAACAACACAACATGTTGGCCCAATAAACGCTTGGCAATTATTGTTATTGTTATTATTGTTTTATTAAAAACATTTTATTATTGCTTTGTTTATTATTATTATTAATATTATTATTAATACACTATTGTTTATTATAAAAGTTATTTGTTCAAAAAATTGTTATAAGCACATGCTCTCCTCTCACAGATAGGGACAACCGTAGTGAAAAAGTGCGGCACGTTACAAAAGATGTCTTCGTAGTTAAATAATACTCTACACGTCGACAAGGAAAACAAGCGCGAGTAAAAGTTACCAAATGGAGATAACATTAGCCTTTAATGTGTAGACAACCGGGTTGCTAATGTGCAGAAGTCGTTAATATAGGGAAAATTCATCGAATTTCCATAGTAACCTGTGATCGCGACGTACTGCTTAGTTACTTAAGGTCCATTTAGAAGCTAGTGCGCGAACATTGAAACAAAAGAGTACGAAGTAGAGATGGGAAATTCGTTGTTTTTTTTTTTTTTTGGTAAGCATAATCACAAATACAGCACAAAAATCCAAAAAAATTAACATATGCTCTCAAATGCGTAGTTTTCTTGTTCAGCAATCGCGAGGTTGTTATACAGCATACATTTACATCCATAGAAAAACTCACACAATACAATACAACACAACAGTACCTGACATTTCGGCAGTATCGCCTTCTTCAGAGCCTGGAAGGGTATGCTGATATACAATTTATTAGGCCGAACACTTCAATAACACTTACAGTAAGACGAAAAACTTCATGGCCTGGCCCCGTATCTATATATCAATTTCTGATGTGGGGTGGCGCAGTCATCGACCATATGCGACTATAATCAGCTGTTCTAACCTTCCTCATTGGAAGTCATGTAAAAAAGCGGTGAGTTTTTCGAGAAGCTGTTGATCATGTAATTGCCATGAAGTTTTTCGTCTTACTGTAAGTGTTATTGAAGTGTTTGGCCTAATAAATTGTATATCAGCATACCCTTCCAGGCTCTGAAGAAGGCGATACTGCCGAAACGTCAACTACTGTTGTGTTGTATTGTATTGTGTGCGTTTTTCTATGGAAGTAAATGTATGCTGTATAACAACCTCACGATTGCTGAACAAGAAAACAAAGTATTCATACTCCAATGCCAAGGTTAAGAGAAAGTCGAACCTGGGAACTATATTCTCAAAGTTTTGCAAATCAGGCCTACAACAACAGGAACGAAAAAATGAAAAAACTTCAGTGGTATAGTTACCTCTAGCACGCAATTATTTGGGCAACAGGTTGAATAACATAACGCGTTACGAAGCCCACTCCACATTTCTTTCTTAGAAGAAAAGGCTCAAGGTTGACTACATGGTGTGATAATAGCGCGTTCGTAAGCTAAACAAAAAACGTCAATTTTCGACATTCTTTTGAGACAGTGGGAAGCGCTGTTCTCGTGTAAGATTAATTGTATTAGAAAAGAATCGTATATTAACCCCTAGCCTATGATTTATCGTCCGATAGTGGCTGGGATGTTCCTGGATGTCAAACTGTGAGATATATCGAAATTCTTATCCTTCGTTTACGAGCACTCAAGATTAAGAGGATTTCAAAAGCGCAATCCACAAGATCAGCTAAAAATAGAGCCATGCCAGAATCTGAGGTCAGCAAGTTGTACGTGGGTACTTTCTTGCCAGAATCATATCTGGAGTAGCTTAACGGTGCTCGCTTGATTTTTTCGACGATTAACGAGATTTCACGTGGTTCATGAGCAAACAAAACAGAACATTTAAGGTGCAGCAGAACGCTTCTATCAAAAACTAGAGTCACTACGTATGGAAAAGTCTACCTTGAATGGACTGCCAAACTTCACAGCCACAGGGTTGTGCAGTCCTAGAGAAGAAAGATGTTAAAACTGTTTACAAAGACTCCAAACGAGGCAAGCAATATCGTCTACAAAATGAATCTAAAGGGTGTTTTCAAAAAAAATGGATAGCAAAGCAAATCTTAAAATTCTTGACCAACGAAAGGAAAGTACGGCGTTTTCAAGTTCTAACAACAACATTGCAAAGAAAGCCGCTTAAACTGATAACCTTCAAATGGGAAATTGTTAAATTAGAGTTTGCCAACGAAAAAATCAACCCATTTTAAAAAATGAACCTAATTCAATTATCGTGGTTAATTTTAGGTGCATAAACAAGTAAGAAACATTGTTTCACGCATTATATCAGTTGTACCCTTCACAACAATAAAACCCGTTTGTTTGTTCAGGACACTCATACAGCCGCTATTAAAAGAATATGAGGCCTGATCTAATCACATGGATGACTGTTTGATGCTCTCAACTTATTGTTGCCTAATTCTGAATGATTTGCACGTTATTATTGGAAGAGAGTCCCTAGATTTTAACGGTTTGCTTGGTCTTCGCAGCGGTAGTAAACAAAATC
Organism: Angiostrongylus cantonensis; assembly: GCA_009735665.1. NCBI lineage: Eukaryota > Metazoa > Nematoda > Chromadorea > Rhabditida > Metastrongylidae > Angiostrongylus > Angiostrongylus cantonensis. The sequence goes on along the minus strand of MQTX01000446.1, from coordinate 31,651 downwards.
GAACCTCTAAAGTAAGCGAATATCCTTCACGAAGAGCAACTCTGGGTAGCTTGTAAAATCTTTCGTCGCGATGAAACACTCTCGCTTTCGCTTCAAGTCGAAAACGAATTGGTTCACCTGCTTCTGCTATTATCACATCAACGGCCACCGTCAAAAACACTCGAGAATCTGAAGAACACTTCAGAATAGAACATTAACATCATTTACGACGTGAAACACAAAGATGATCTCTCAAGCTTAAGTATACCTCTGGGAGTTTCAGTATTCAACACATCAAATACATGAACTCGAGGGTCCCAGATGGCATTAATAACATAGACGGATGGATTAGCTCCTGAAACAGTTGAAAAACGTTCTCCTATGAATATTCAACGAACTAAAGTGGAGGAGAGTGCAGGACGTACCCGGACCCATACTTTCTAGCTCTAGCAGTTGCATATCACTGTGCCGTAAATTTCTTCCAGCTGCAAGCAGCATCCCAAAACATTTAGTGACAGTCAACGGTGGACCAGACACCTTGAAGAAATTTGGACTTCTTATAGTCAGTTGTGGGGCACTCAATTACACTCATTGTTCCAGTATACTATGAAGAAAGTATGCTTGCACTTACATAGGAAACAACTCAATAGTTAGTTTCAAATGCTGAAGCAAGATTGTTGTTATGAGCTTTGCTATATGAATCAGCATGCTATCACACTTTCCTGTCAGGTACACAGCTTCCTCGATAAGGTAAGTTAAAAAAACGTGTTATTGCAAAACTGCATGCCTGCTTCAGCTGAACAATGATCCTCTTTTGTCGATCCCTACGCAATTTCAGCGTGTTATTCTGCTGAGGGCACAGCACCCAATGAGGTGAACTATGTGATCCCTCATTCTCCTGAAATTCATCATTCAGCTAATCACAATGGTATTCACAATAGTTCAAGATGCATGAATGGAGAAGTTTGAATAGTTTGTGCTTGCTGCTTTTGTCGAGCAAATAAACGTGACAAGGAACCACCTAAGCCGCACTATTCTTTGTTTTCATGCAAAGTCTGAGAAAGTCTTTGTGATTTTGTCAGCTTGTGGAAGAAAAAACCAAGCTTTCTAATGGAGCTACTAAGAACGATCGCAATCATACTGCAAACAAGAAATAAAAAAACTTATATCTTCCCTACTTGTACGATTGTAATACACATAAAAAGCGTATAGAGGCTGATCTCGTTTATTTCATGTCTAAATAAAAAACTGACAAAATCTAACCTAGTATAGAAGTTTGTGATCACGCAGCGCAGCAACTGAAGGCGTTGGCAGAAAGTGATATCCACCACCCCTCTCCTCGACGAGATCAATAATGTGAGCCAACGCAGGAGCAACAGCTTGCAACAGCGAGAACCAAGACGATAATCTCCGAGCAAACCGTGATGTTGCAGCGATACAGGAACGAACCAGGTCAGTGACACCACCATTAACTCAAGGAATCAGGAATTATAAACACAGATACCATTTCTTATCCCTTCATACACAATAGTACAGCTGTTGGATCTTCTTCTCTTCCGCTGAGTTGTAGTACTACTATAATTCCATTCTTCCAGATTTCAGTGGAATTATTCAACTTATGCCATAAGCCGACAAGAACGCCGACACCGCCTACGCCTCTGCTGTCGCATGTTCCGAGGAACAGTTCTTCTCCAGTGTCATAGACAGCGTTGAATGGGTGGCGTCGTCTCGTCTCGGCCAGGCCGATGACGTCGTACCTTATCATTCTTGCTTGCGTGAGCAAGTCCTCTATCGAGGACTCGGATGCAAGTGTACGTGCGTTGTAGGTACAGATCGTATCGGGATGCCATAAGCAACTCAGACTATAAAAAAGACTTCTCTATTACTTTACATATATTATAGCTGTATCTCTTTTGCACAAATTTTAGATCGCCTTAGAATACTTTCTTCGCATGCATTTGCGATCAAATTGGTCGGCTTCACACCACGGGCTGTCAGTCTACAGCACATCAGTTTCACTGAGTATTTTTTTCAAACGAGCAGTCTTTCACATCTACTCTGCGGATCTCAGCATTTCGATTTGCCTCCTCATATATATCATCCACAAAGATCTTCCAACTTTTTACGTGTTGCTTCGGTTGCTGTTCGAGGATTTTCATTTCATCATGAATGTCCAATTGAATAGTGGTGGAAACGATTCTCCCTGGAGTCCTGAGGTAGCCTGGCTAGAGCGATCCTACCTGGATTACAAACAGTGGACATTTCTTAGACAAGCTGATTCCAATTTTCGGACCAAGGAAGGATTAGAGGCTTACTGAGTCCGATGCGGGATCGAACCATCATTGCGATCGTCGAGCACTTTGGGCGCCAAATATTCAACAGTCATGTGTACCACGCGCGATCGATGGACAGGATATTTCGATTTGACAATATTCTAGAAGCACCGCTTCTGAACAATACAAAATGAGGGTGGTATATCCTCCTCAGGCGGTTGGTGGACTAACTGCAATTCTCTTTGTCAAAAGAAGGGCTGGTGTTCTGAGGGAACCCGGGGCAAAGCAACAAAACTCCCACATGTACAACAGGGTCGGCGACAACATTTCACGCAAACCTAGGAACGCTCTAATTCGGCTGTCTTGGATTTCCAGGAAAACCACGCTAGACGAGCTTTGAACATGTCAATGAAGTCATAAGACCTTCAGCACTGCATATTGAGTATGTGACGGCAGTTACCTCATCTAGAAATTTGGAATCCTCAAAACTGAGGCATATTGGTGTCATTAAGTCGTTTTAAATATCCAAGTGTGAGGCAATACTGAGAAGCAAAATAAAGCAAAATATATCACTCCTGAGGTTCAGTTGTTAGAGCCGCTATGCAATACACATGGGGTCGATTCTGCGTACTAAGCTCATCAAGCCCTCCATTCCTCCGGAGTAAGCAAATTGGTACCAGACTTGTTTGGTGTGATAGCACCACTGAATCGATACATTGGTAGGCTACCAGGAGTCAGTGCACAGGCCAGATATGCATTCAGTTACCTCCAAAGAACGATGTGAAGTCGAATTCATAACGCATCCCTCAGAGACTGAACAATGCCAAGAGCTTCATCCTTATTTATACCTCTGCTGCATTAAATATGATATAAAATGAGCAAGACCCTCACCCAATTCTAACGCCTCTTCGCGTTCAATAGATGTTCCTGGGCGTCGAAATGCGATGTACACCAGGGAGTTCACCTACTATCTGGGTCACCCAAAGTGAGGATTTCGAAATTTTCCGTCAGAAAACCTAGGTAAGCCCTTGCACACTAAACATCGTGAAAAACGGTAAAAAAAGGAGATATAGGTGAAATGCGTGTCCCAATCCAACGAGCATGGACTGCTGACAGCTCTGACGCGCGACAAAGACGAATGGAGAATCTTCTAATGCGTGACAATGTTACTTGACGGCTAATGATAACATAGGTATTATCGCTGACGAAATTTTGAAGAAGTCAAGAGCCAAACATAACTCTGCATTATAAAGTTAAAAATGGTCATATATAGGCAATTGAACATCGCAAGGGCGCTATTAACTATGTAAGAATCGTCTTGAAAAGAAAAAAAAACAATCAAATCACCGTTTTACTCAGACATGAGATACCGACAATTCACCGACATAAAGCCGTGTGCTATTATTCTTTTTTCTTAACAAAACAAAGGGCGGCTAGAATAGACCAAGCCATTTAGTATTCTACATCTCAACACAATGAAATTCAGTATGTTGTGGCATGTATAGTGAATCACTTTGTTTGGTCGCGTTATATGGAATCTATTAAAAGAAACTGTTAAAACATCCAATTCATATCAATAAAAGACAACAGTGGGAAGACCCACCCTGATTTCAAGGAAAGCCTCAAATTTGAAATCCATTCGCTTTTCATTTTCACCCACATTCGTCCGACCACTATTGCTGAATGCTTGCGAAAAGCAGTACAGCGCACGACCTGCCTGAAATAAGCAATTCTACAATGAACAAACACCACTGGACGTATTTAATACGCTGTTTAAAACTTCGGCTTCTACATCGTTCCTGAGTATTCGGTCGTTTTTAAACCCTATTTTCATCACACATTTCAGTGTTAATGTCGTCTCTGAATGAAAATAGTAGGAAGACAGAAGGAAGGAATCGTTACCGAAGAGATGGCCGCTTCGGATCCATGTCATGGTGAACAATTGAAACGCCCTTATAATGTTAAGTCAAGATTCCACGAAAGAACAAATTCCCCAACCGACAATAGGTCAGCGTCAATGTTCCGCACAGTGGGTGCCTTCATTCATGAGGTCAGGTGGTGAGACGACCGGTGAAAGGCCACAAAATCTCGGGTTACGCAGGACATCACTGCAGCCGAATCTGACGAACACACACAAGAAACTCCATAGAGATTGTTTCCTACTCTGCACATATAATACACCAGAACAGCCTCCTAAGATGCTTATCTTCACGCCCTTCTTGAAGCCACAGATCATATAAAATTCCATGTGATTACCCTACAAGAAACCAAAAGCAAGAAGACGAAAACTAAACAGCGGGATACTTGTACATGAAATGAACATGAAATGTCGGCGGAACAGACTTTGTGGTCCACCCCTCAATTGGTCGACAGATGCGAGATCCTTTTCCATCGCATTATGGTTCCCCTCCTTCAACCAACGGGTCATAAGATGATCATCAATTGCTATTCAACTATCAATGCAAATGATGAGTACGAATTAGATGCATTCTATAGGAAGTATTCGTCAATGATAAACCGTGTTACAAATTAGTTGCGAAGACTTCAACGCTAGGATACAAAAGGCCAACGAGAGCTAATACAGGAAAGGAAAATTTGGAACGGGAGAAAAAGATGAGAGTGGAAACCGTTTTGCAGGACCCCTCTCTGAGCACACCTCAAAAGCTTTGCAGGAAGATATACATCGGTACAATCAGAAGAAACTACTGGAAGCAGCAGATGAAAAAAAAATCGGCCTAAAAAATGTCGTCGGGACTTGTGTGATTATGTTTTGCTGTTAGCCCTGATGAACGAAGATGGGATCGTCAAAACTTCCCGGCATTATATGAAATTAATAACGGGCGTTCTACAACAAGCTTTTCCTCTGCACAATACCTGTTCCAGACCCTCCTCGCTGGAGAAAAAGCACCTGAAATTTTTCCGTCTGAGGTTCGACTTGCGATAGAAAACATGGAAAGGACACAGTCCCAGGACAAGATAATATCACTGCCGACTTCCTTAGAGCTGGAAGCCATAATTTACACGTACTTTCCGCAAATCATTTGAGAGTTTTCATTCAAAAGGAAAAAACTCCAGACCCAAACAAACGGAGGACCTCGCGCACGGTCATCACACCGACGAAAAGTGACCAAAGGCATAACTATCGTCCGATATGCTTGTTGAGCGTACTCTACAAGCTCTTCGCGATGATTATCCTTTCCTGCATATCAAGGACATTGGACGAGGCGCAACCAATTAGAGTAAGCAGGACTTCGACAATGATTTTATTGCATGGGCCACATCTAAACTGTGCCCAGGGTCATCGAAGTTTGTGGAGAATACCACCTGCACTTAGTTCTAACCTATGTCGACTAAGAAAAAGCGTTTGAAAGCGTCGAAAAAACGCAATGCTATCAGCGCGCATCGACCAGGGAGTGGATCCGTTATACATATGGCTGTTATCGAAATGAATATGGAGAACAACATAAAAAAGGAATTAAATAGAAGAAGGTGAGCAGTTTAGACCGCATTCGGGCCTCTCAAAGAAACCATGGACCGGCTGAAGGAGCCCAAAATCCGCTTTCACCTTCTCGATTCAATGATGCTCCCAGAGCTCTGTTATGCTGCGAAGATGTAGGCTGATGTGTTAACCACATCAAGAATAATCCGCATTACTCGCAAAGCGCTTCAACGATGTACATCGATAGCGAAACAGATGAGCCAGTAACCCGATGAGAAGAACGGACGAGAAATAGACGAAAAGAACTCTACGATGGATTCCATGGGGATGAAAGCGTCCCTTAAGACGACCTCCTACACGTTGGCGGGACGTGTTCATAGCTCCAGTTCCCTTACAGATAACGTTATCAGATTTTCAGCTGCCACAATGCTCGAATCAGACCAACACTTTGGAAGACGATTGCGAGGAAAGGAGACGAAGTGGAAAAGTGATAGACTCTGCAAACTCGTGAAGAAAGGCCGCCAACTAAGTACGTTAGTAAGCGAGTAAGTAAGCTGTTTAAAACTTAAAACAGACTGTGGCTGCGTTTTAGGACCTCACTTAGAATGTTCGTAAATAAGCCGAGAAGGATTCTGTTAACGATAGACCTCGAAGACCAACAAATACGACCATTCACTTTTCTTGAAACGTGTGCAGATTAACGCTATAGACTTGATATTTCTCCTGGAAGAAAATTATTTTTAACCATGGCATACAAATCATCACACCCATGCCAATATGTGTAAGCGTGGCTGTACATGTAAAAATTGTACCTGGCACGTCTGTTTGGCCAGAAGGATAATTCAAATCAGTGGAAAATGCTCACAGAATTATAAAGCAGTTAGGGATCGGCTTTATCGAATTACCCTTATCTCTACTGCAAGGAAGTCCAGCCATCTAACTTTGAATGTGCGTAGCCGCGGCGGCACAAGTCCTTCAATAATAAAGACAGCAAAATAAAGCGATTGGCATGAAAAATGTGGGGAATTTCGTGCCTTTCAAGCAAATAGAACCCACTGCGTATTTATGTACCGTGTGATAGGATAGAGTGAAAACTTCTCTAGGATTCGAATTACTCGACGATTAAAGGCATTACACATGATTAATGTGGTACAGGAGACAGGAACAATATAAAATACCGCATCAGGCTGAGCACTCCGAAAGACGTGGCACTGATGTGTCTGTTCACCGTTGGCACCGTGATGCGTGAAGGATATGCTGAAACAGTGCTTCTGTGCGGAATCCAGACGACCTCGGACACAAAATCGAATCCTGTGCACCGGAAAAGATGTCAGTTCGCCTCCACTAGTGTCACAAAGCCTGAAATACATGGTTTGCACTATCAATTTTCACATAAAACAATCCAGTTTAAAGAATCTCGACCTAGCCCATATTAATGATCAGTTCTTTCACGTACACGACAAATCCCCGAGACGAATGTGGCACCGCCAAAGATACGGTGACGGTAGCCGACGTCCGTTGCTCGTCCAAGAAACGCATAAGTTTGAGCATTTCCGGCTCGTTTAATGGGTCATTGATTTTTGAGCAACCCAGATAATGAATCTGGAGAAAAAAACATTTACTATCCGTAAATGTATAGCACAATAAAGGGATAAAAAAGACCCAACATTTTCAAATACGGTTTGGTTGAAGTCCTTCTTATGAGAAACAGAGTTTCGCCGTTTTTTTGGAGTCTCTTAAAGGTAAACTTAAGCAATTAAATTTAAAAAAGGTATTTGGTAAAACATACGTAAACCACTTTGTGGATTCGAAGTTGTTGTCGGTCCATTATCATTGCTAGGCGTATTCGAAGCGGTACTGGAAGCAGTTGTACTGGGTGTTGTCATCGAGTCGGTTTCGTTGTAGGCTAAAGAACAACTTTTTAATGTTTTTCGATGGAAGACAACATGACAAATGAATGCTATAAGCGCACATTTTATAACAAAGAGTGAACGTGAAGAGAAATTACCGTTCTCAAACGGCCGGTCAATATTAAAGCCTTCTTTGACATGGAATAATGGTGAGGAATAATGGATTGTTGATAAAAGAAATAGTACACATACACAGAAACAAAAATGAAAGCAAGAACAGCGAAGAAATCATCCGAAATTACTTCTTATATAATGATATAATAATAAAATATATGACTATAAAGTTGTTTTTCTTTTTTCAAGGAGCATAACATGAAGAAAGATTTCCTAAACTCCAAAAGTTGCTAAGGTGTTTTGACTCATCCTAGGACTGTCACCAAGCAAGCTGAATGCAACAGCTCGGCAAGCTTCACACTCCCCCAATTCCTATTTATTGCTTTGGGTAGTCAATAATGAATGAAGAAATTCAGAACACTTTAACAAAAAAGGAACGCAAAGCTAAGGTATCGCGAAGTGTCCAAATCATCATGTAATCAAAAATCACATTGGCCCCGAAAATGAGAATAAAAAATTGATGCGTTAATAATAATGTAGAAAGATGGCCTAGCAACGAAGTTTCCAAGAGCCCAATAGTGCAGCCGAGACTAGGTCTCCAGTGATTTCGATCCAATGGAATGGCCAAAGAGACAGCGAGACTACATGCTTGAAGGATTAACAACGTGGGTTCGTAATGAACTTCCAGCTGAAAGTAGGAAATGTCGGGAAATGATGGGAAAATCCGAATTTTGTTTCCTAGGCCTTATGTCTATATAAATAAGTTGTTAACGACTACCTTTCCCATCGGTTTTTCTTACTGATCCCATATTCAATCATCAGCTTCACTGTAGTGGAGCTAATTGATAACACCAGCATCTACTCCATCCGTTGCCGTCGCATACTCAAAGTCACTCAATAGATTCAGCTTGTTAACGGGACAGCATTGCAATTAAATTGTAATACATTCTCTCCCTATTTTTGGCAACAAAGGAACTACGGGTAATTAACGGATCTTTAGAGATATAAACTTATTACGCGTTATGTTTCCGACCATACAGAATTCCTGCTAGAAGGATGATAACCCTGCTATACATCACAGTACCAGACCAGAATTGTCCTAATCCATGACGATGAGGTAATAAGCTATACGGGGAGATACAAACAGCATATTCAATTAAGTAGAAAAAGTGCCCTATGTATTTTCTATCAAATTTAATAATAGGGCTTGATAATCATGTGTTGGAAACGAAAGCATATTTAGATACAAGGGTGCATCTATGACTATCGTCACATGTCGTGCGGGCCCGAGCATTTCTTCCATTCGATTCGCTGTCCTGCAGATGTCATCCTGGAAGTGGCCGCGTGTGTTTACTAAATTGTTTGAGGCATGACAAGCAGGGATATGCTTTTCTCGCCAATACACTGGTTGAGCGCTGTCTACCCTTAGATACTGTGATAGCCACTCGAGGACGTTTCCACATTACCACTACGGGTAATTGATACCTGTATTAATCCATCCCGCCCCAGTGCAGTTTCATGCGGCTGGCCCAATCGAATACGAGCAGTTTTTCGTTGATTGCGAACTTTCGGATTTTTTACGATAAAAAGTAATTTTTCAACAACTACAATGCTTTACAGGTTCCGAACATGATAGAATTTTAGAGCCCCACTGCAGGGCGACACTGAAGTTTTGACGATATTGTGTCGACCTGTCAAACCCCTTTTCCTATAGGTATGGTAAGAGGACGATGGAAAAGTTGTATTTTCGTAGTGCAGTTACGGTAACAGTCAGACAGAGTTCTTATGTAGGACGGGTACACTCCTTGCTCGACGAGCGCTGATAGGATGGCATTCGTTTCGACACTGTCAAACGGTTTTTCATAGCCGACAAAGGTTAGAACTAGAGGCAAGTGGTATTCCTGACAAACTTTGATGACCATGAACACGGTTTGGATGTGGTCCATGCAGCAAAATCTTTTTCAAAACCCTGCTTGCTCTACTGGTTGTGCCTCATCCAACGTCCTTGATATGCACGAGAGGAAAATCCTCGTGAAGAGCTTGTAGAGTACACTCAACAAGCATATCGGACGATAGTTACGAAGATCCCTTCGGTCTCCTTTCTTGAGCAGGATGACCGTGCGCGACGTCCTCCACTGGTCTTTTTCCTTTTGAAGGTAGGCTGTCATATGATCTGCAAAAAGTACATATAAATTGTGGCCTCCAGATCCACGGAAATCGGCGGTGACATTGTCTGGTCCTGGATCTGTGCCTCTTTTCATGCTTTCTATCGCAACTCGAACCTCCGACGGAAGAATTCCAGGTGGCTTTTTCCAACGGGGAT
>MQTX01000446.1:0-21522 GCA_009735665.1 Angiostrongylus cantonensis | reverse complement strand
CTTTTGAAGGTATGCTGTCATATGGTCTGCGAGAAGTACATGTAAATTGTGGCCTCCAGTTCTAAGGAAATCGGCGGTGATATTGTCTGGTCCTGGAGCTGTGCCTCTTTTCACGCTTTCTATCGCAACTCGAACCTCCGACGGAAGAATTCCAGGTGGCTTTTTCCAACGGGGATTGTGGAACGGAAAAGGTTTGTAGAACGTTTCCGCTATCAATTCCATATCATAGCGGGAAGTTTTGACGATCCCATCTTCGTTCATCAGGGCTCACGGCAGAGCGGAATATTACAATCACGCAAGTCCCGACGGCATTTTTCAGACTGCTTCTTTTCTCTGCTGCTTCCAGTCGACCAATTAGAGATCAAAACCACAATTCTGCGGCGGACTACATCGAGCTTTATTTTCTCCCTTCCCAAAAAAAACTAAAAATGACGAAATAAAATGAGCATTATAAATGAGTCGTTTTCTTACTTAGCATTCCTCAGTGGAAGGCACGAAGAAAAACGGTGGGTTTTTTCTGTGTTATTGCATGGAATTAAACGTATGCTGTTTAACAACCTCGCGATTGCTGGGAAAGAAAATGACGCATTTATCATCCAATGCCGAGGTTAATAGAAAGTCGATTTTGGGAACTGTTGCGAGATGTACCAGCAAAATGAGCATTGCTCTGAGATATTCATGGTGAATATAAAAACGAGGAAAATGATCAAATAATGAACACCCTAAGCCTCTAAAATGCTCCCCTTAACAAAACCAAGAGTGCACGCTTATTTGGTGACAGCAGGATGTTACGTATGTCTAAATACTCAGCAGCATTTCATATTAGCTTCGTGCAAAAATAATAGAGATTTAGATTATTCGTCGACCTCGAATTGTTTTACCTCAATTCGATCATAACTTTAAGGATCAAGATAAAAACCACTGAAGGATGAACTTTTCTCAACAAAATGTGAATGTATTTAATCCAGTAGCATGGAATTTTTAAGTGAAATGAGGGACGAATCCTTTAAAGCGTTTTCAATAGCTTCAGCTTCAGGTTCAGCTGCAGCAAATTTCCACACTTAGTAGCTGCCAAGATGAATGAATACTGGTAATCAACTGGCGAAAGCTCTTATGGATACGATGGATGAAGTAGAGTCTATTTCTAACGCCTCTGATGCTTTTCGTTTAAAATCTTCTTATCGATCACTAAATATTAACTAGAATTGCCTTCTACTGCAAATCTACTACTCGGAAGTGTTGCTTAAGAGCTTCATATTAGTCCAGTCAGTGCGGTGAACTCCGTCAGAACCAATTTTCACCGCGCTCAAAATTCGAGTAAAAAATAGGTCTTTTTCGCTGCGTAAAAAACGGGTGCACAGCGGACCTCATTCGCTTTGTTAGTCGTTCAGTGCTTGTGGCATCCATTTATCGAGCTTTTCTGCTTTACTAACATCTTCTAAACGACGAATGACTTGGCTGACGTGGAGTTCTTCTGCAATATTTCGAGCCATTTTCACATAGTCCAGCATCGCTAATCGAAGTCAGATGGTCGTTATCAACTGATGATGTGTATCAACAACCTTCCTCGCCATGAAGAATCACATTTCCGGTGCTGATCATTTTGGACCATCTACAAAATGCGTTTTCGAAAACGAATCTTTGCCCCTACTTTAGCAATGTATCGAGTTCTTTGCATAGACATTAGGACGAACTTTCACTCAATAAACAAAAGAAACACGATTTTCTCGCCTTGGGATCGTTACTTCAATCAGTCAAAAATCTTTTAAAGTACTGTTAGAAAAAAATGCACGCTAAATTTCTACACAATAAAGAACCTTAAGCATGTAGAAGTGATACTTTATCATAAACTATACTTAGCAAAACAGCATTTGGGAACTTAACAAGGACTCCAAATTTTAGGGTATCTACTTGCCTTTTTTCACGCAATATTGCGTCATCCCATTCCTAGATACTTAGGGAAGAAATATGAAGAACAACTCTCATGCCATGGGAAGAATAGAGTAAACACGAAACGAAAGCAGCGACAGAGCAGTGACTGCACTTAGATGCCACGAACTTTACATGCAAGTGGCGGTGCAGGAAGCAAAAGGAGACCTTAAGCAATGTGATTACAAGACGGAAAGAGAAGAAGAAAGAGAACGAAACGGTCAAGGAAAAGAAGAAGAAGGTAAAAACTGAGTGCACCTGTGTGGAGCCTCCGGTGAGAACCCACAGAATAAGGAAGAGGGTTGGGGCTGGCCACACCTAGCGATCGATATGCTCTCGTGCCTCGTCGTTTCAAATAGTACATCAGATTTGTTGAGAGAAACAGCAATACCAGACGATCGTTGCAAGTTCGGTAAAGCACTGATGCCATAAGACAGTCAATGAGCAACTATGAATGGATATTGGATGGGGACAGCAGAACGCCTACATATTGGGGCCACATCAGTAACCAGTTCCAAAATCTCGAACTGCCTAGGAACTCAGTATAAACAACTACGCTCTTCTTATGACGAAAGGAGTGCGATAGAAAATAACTAACACTATAAATAGCATTTACGAGTATATAGATGTGAGCAAAAGTATTAAACGCACCTTGTTGAAGTGTCTGAAAATTCTCCACAGACAGTGGAAATCTGGTGGTCAGCGGACTTTCCAGAGGTGTTGACGGACGGTCTGAATTCACCATATTGCTGGTGACAGAACACTCCCGTCGTGGAAATAGTGTTAGCACTAAAATGTTTTGTATGCTGTGAGAACCGTTTCACAATTATGGACTGATACTGTCGTTCGAATGAGTGTGAATGTGAAAATTTTCTAAATCACATAAAAGGAAGCAATTCCAAAAAAAAGTGTTTGACATCGGTATAAAAAGCAAACATACTGGAATGTATGTGAAGAGAAGCATAAGGAAAAAGGGTTAAAGTGTCCGTTGTAACCCGTTGTACTTTCGGAACGCACTAAAAATTCCCAGCGGTTTAAAAGCTTATGAAAATTCGGTTTGAATTCCTTGGTAAGTGTTGCTATACGAATGATGCATTCCAGCTAATCCAATTCAACGAAAAACGATGAAAGCAGTGAAAAGTGTCGAGATGAAGTCAGAGCTTCGGATTACATTTTGCTTAGTTTACCATCCAGTTCACAGATCGGTGGTGATCGGCGTTTCGAATCAACCGGTTTGTAGGCCTAATCGATCGAACCAAATTAACTTCTCGAAAATGTGAGGTCAAAAAAGCACATTGTTCTTCTAGGATTTCGCATACTAGGAGATGTAGCCGTGCAAAGACAGGAACCTCAAAACATTGCGATGAACAATATTATTCGTCTGTTCATTAGATTACATGAGGATGAGATAAAGGCTTCATTGTGGCTAACGTCTCGACGTCTTCGCCTTTTTTATTTCCGCTCAGAAGGACCCAAATTTCAGAAGAGTAGGAATGAAGAAAGCGAAGAGACCGAAGCATAATAAAGCATTTATACCAAGCTTGACTAAACTCAATATTAGAACAAAACATTGATTATTCAAGCTGAGCTTAAGTAAATCAGTTCTCAAAAATATTGCGAAAAACATCAAACGAAATGCCAGTGCTAATATGACAACATGGTGCCGTTGTGTAGGACTAGCGGAGAGAAAGGCGTAATGAAAGACTCGCGTGGTACGGTGGTGAACGCGTTAGCCACTGGAAATTGTAATGTCGAGTTTGATCCACACCGTGGACACATACACTTTTGAGATATAAAAACGTCTCAACATCGTTGTGTTTGCATCTTTAAAACAGTTAAGACTTTTCAACTTATTATATACTGCCTACTCTTTTTTAATAGCAGGGTATAATCCAGTTGACGGGTGATTTGCTGATGGCAGAGATCGATAAAACTAGTTGAGAGACAGGAGAAACGAAGGATCCGCAAGGTGTGGTGCTGAACGCTTTACTCCCCGGAAAGGACCATAGCGTGTTCGTTCCCCACCGCAGACACTTGCGGCCCGGAGTTTTGCAAATATCCCCCCAGCACCATTGACAGTTAAGACTTATTGGACGTAGAATTAATGAAATAATATGACATTAGTGCTTCTAAGTAGTAAGTATAGTCATCTATCTCTTGATGCCATCATGTCGCGCTACGCCTAGTTTGATCATAACAAAAAATATGTTTAAAAACGATATTTTTTTATTCCCGAAGAAGAGGATAACTAAGTGGCATATTTTTGAGCAGTTATGATGCGCTCTCGAACGAAGATAGAAAACAACACGATCACGTAGTATACTTCTCAAATGGTGCTGGATAGTTAGCCCGGATTGCCCACAATTTCCTATGTTTAATAAGCATAAAAAAATCTATACTTAGTGTAAAAAACGATCAATATGCATACTTCACTCACTTTGCAAGCGCAGGTTTGGCTGGAATAAGGAGAGAAAAAGGACATTTTTTTCTGAATAAGACCGATTCATACGGAGAACTGATAACGAAAAAAAATTCGCCATTAGAATTGCAAAATGTCTGCGCATTTATGTGTTTAGTGATTTCCTACATGGAAATCCCATGTGACATACACATGGGAATCATAAAATTCGATAACAGAAATGAAAAGGTTTACAAAACATCAAAATAGTTGGATGGGTGACCTTCCTTTGAAGTAGAAAGATGACGTGAACGAGCTTTTGAAAGGAAGAGTGATAAGATGAAGATGTTCAGTAAAACGACAGAAAGAAAGGTAGAAAAGGAAACCAGTGAGAAGAGAACGATTAAGACTAAAATTCTGTCATAAACGCTGAAATGGCCGAACGAGATAAATGACAAATGCACTCTTGGCACGCAACGTCAGAGCCGTTCTCATTAACGCCTTCATGACAAATAACGACACTAAATGAGTGAATGGGCCGCTCTGTGATAGCAAGGATGAGTTCCGGATGAGGAAGATACAAATCGCGGTCGCTCTACGCTCCAGCAAGGATCAATAGTGCACTCGCAGTTCCCAACGATGAAACATGGGAGAGGCCGACACAGCGATGTTCAAATACGGGAGGCGGTGGGTGGGTGCATGGCGTCGGTCTGGGGACGCGCGGCCAGTAAAGGCGGAGCCTCGGGACCGCACTCATCCAGCCCAGACCATTCGCGAGAATGCGTGCCAGTCTACATGCGAACTGTGCAACACGTTTGCGACAATATGTGTATTTGTTTCGATGCGTACGTGGTCGAAAATAAACCACTCTTTCAATATTTAACACCTATGTCTCATCACGGGATGAGAATAGAGCAGGAGCCAGCGTTGTCGTTGATAAGAAAGCAAAGGCGCTAGTTCGAACCCTGCCCCAACGCTCTCCTCCTATCCACGTGGGAACGCCTTAGCCTGGTTGTCTCCAAAACTGCAAGGAGAATCTACTCGATCAGCGTTCTATGAAATTCATAAAGAAGGCGAAATCCCCAACTAACAGCTGAAACAACACGTGAAAATGAAACCCGAAGCTCGAAGACCGTCATGGACAATGAATGTGAAAAAAGAATCGAAAGCAAGAAGTGCTGGTGTCTCCACAGTAGATGTGATGATGCGTCTTGTAAAATGAAAATATGTCGCATCACAATGGGCTCTATTTGTTCGTTTATTTATGCATTAAATAAAGTGATATCATATGCACGATATTGTGCGCATAGTAGTACCTCTTGCACATAGTTGGTTTCCTTCCACCCATCATTCATAAAAGCTTTCACAGCTTTCTTGCCTGTGGCTTCAGCCGCTGCTGGAAGATATTTCTTCTTCGCCAGGAATCTCGCTGAACGCGGGTTGAGTCGATTTTGTTTGAAATTCCCAAATGGCCGTGCTGGCGTGTTTCCACATGTACTAAAAGGAGTGAGTTTGGCCCATTCAAGATTGCTATCAATTTCACGACACCACATAAATGGGAGACTTGGTGGGCCGGGTGTGGGGTCGAACTACTGCCTGGGTAGGTCGAGCCGTCCTTGTTGTGATGGACGAGATCCCTACTGCTGCATTACCCGATTGTGAACTTCATTAGCTGAAATAAAAGGCTGAATATTTGTTGAGTGTACCCTACAAACTCTTAACAAAGGCTACTTTGCTGCGTATAGCAAGGACTTTAGATGAGGTGCTACCAGCTGTGAAAGCAGGATTTTGACAGGAGCTTTGTTGCATGGACCACATACAACCGTGCCAAGGAGTTTGCTGGAATACTACCTATCCCTTGTCCTGATTTTTTCGACTATTAAAACCGCGTCAAAACAAAGTACTGCTGTCAGCATTCATCCACGAAGGAGTGGACCTACATAAGAACTCTGTCTGAATGTTATCTCGCAACTGCGCTGAGAAAATACAGCTTTTCCATCGACCTTTTACCGCACCCACAGGAAGAGGCGTCCGACAAGGCGACAACATATCGCCGAAGCTCTTTAGTGCTGCACTGCAGTGGCTGATGAAGTCAATCAAGTGAGATGAGGAAGGCATACGTATCTATCGAAAATCCCTATCAAATCTTCGCTTTCAAGGAATACCAATTTAGCAGAGACAATGACCAATGAGCTCAACATAGTGCGAAAAAAACGGGAATATGCGGAAATTGGAGGAAGATCCTGTTCATGAAAAAGCCGTGGTGCGAAGGTGGACAGATTGAATTAGTTGGTTCTCTGATTACGGAGACTAGGTAGCACCTCTAATTCATGGGTTCAATGACCATGGAAAACAACATAAAAAGGCGATAGGCTGATAAATCACATGCGTCAAGAATAATGCGCGTTACACATGGAACGATGAAGGATGTCTTCTGAAAGACAACTGGCGCGCACAACATTTAACAGGAATGGAAAGCTTGATCTTTGAAATCTACGTAACCTTCGAGACACAGGAAAGCACAAGTCGGTTGCGAAACGCAGGTGAGCCGGTCGTATAATAGGAAATATGCATTCACGAAAAGAACTGTGGAGTGGGCCCTACTAGGATGAATGCATCTGCAGGGGCGACCACCTACATGCTGCACAGGCAACTTCGTAACTAAAATCACGCAGCTGCAGTTGATTTACACACTATGGCATGAGACTAGCACTCAAAACCATGCTCGAACCAAACCATCATCATGGATTGTGGTTGCTTCTCACATAATACCTGTTGTGAAAAACTGTAGTAGGCCGCAAACAAAAAATTAACCATAAATAGTATTTGTGAATATATAATTTAGAAGCATAAGTAAAGAGGTAGGTAAGAAGGTAAAGAAGCAAGCATAAAATGTCTTGGAGTCCGCACAACTCATGATGACGGGTAGTCTAAGCATGCAAGCAAGTAAATTATATATTCACAAATACTATTTATGGTTATTTTTTTATTTGCGGCCTACTACAGTTTTTCACAACAGGTACTATGTGAGAAGCAACCACAATGATAAAAAAGGATAAAGGATAAAGCTCTCGGCGTTGATCAGTCTCAGAGGGATGCGCCATGCATTCGACTTCATTAAGTATCGTTGGAGGTGATTGAATATCTGGCCTTTACAATGACTCGCGGTGGCCTAACGATGTATCGAGCCAGTGTTGTTATCCTCCTAGACAAGTCTGCTACTAACTTGCCTACCCCGGAGGAATGGTAGGCTTGGTGGGCCATGGGCGTTTGGATCAATTCCACGTGTGTGTCGCAGTGGCGCCTACGGCCACTGCACCACATGCGCTCCAACCACAGTGATACTGAGCTATTTGCAAAACTCGGGATTGCAGGTGTCTCTTCATAGTGTTAATTATTTTGTGTCACGTTCCTCTCCCCATATGAAGAACGTAGTCGCTTAAATTGAGTTCCTAGGCTGTTCGAGATTTTGGAACTGTGTACTACTAATATGGCCTCAATGTATTGGTGTTCTGCTGACCTCATTCAATATCCATCCATAATTGCTCATTGTTTCCCTCATAGCATCAGTACTTTATCGAACACACAACGATGATCGTCTGATATTTTCTTCTTCAACAATTCAACAAATCTAATGTACTATTTGAAATGATGACGCACGAGAGCTTATTTATCGCTAGGTAAGCCAGCCCCAACCCCATTCCTTATTCTGTGGGTTCTCCTTGACTACTCCACACAGAGGCACTCAGTTTTTATCTTCTTCAGCTTTGTGTTAACCTTTTCGTTTTTTTTCTTCTCTTTCCCACTTATACTCGCATTGCATCGCCATTTGCATATGAAGTTCGTTCTATCGAAGTGCTGCCACCACTCAGTGCATTGCTTTTGTTTCGTGTTTCCTCCATTCTTCTCATGGCATGAGAGTCTGAGTTTTTCGTACTTCTTCCCTACATATAGAAGTAGGATGAGGGAATATTGCTGGAAGAGATGGAGTAATAAATTTCATGAAATTTGAAGTTCTTGTTAAGTTTCCAAATGCTATTGCTTGTGTAGTAGCAATGGCGGAATTTCTGGCCATTATTATATATAGTAAAGTAGACGATGTGTGATGAGACAACAAAAAATCATCTCTGCCTGCAGTATTGTTATATACGGAAGATTATTTCTTAGGCAGCAATTTACTAGATTTTCTCGCAGCAAGTCCAATGAGTTCAGTGGTCGGAGTGGTGCTCTCAAGGGATGAAGGATGTAGGCGGCCAGCCATCAACAGTAGTACATGACGATCGTCTGAGGTCTAAACTCAAATAAGTCCCCAAAAAAAAGAATTCTTTACATTTTCGTATGTTTCCATTCATCGTCAACAGTTTCATTAAAATCAGCAGTTTTCGATGCTCTAAACCCATTGGCACCTCAATGCAAGCACATGACCCTTTTGGACTGAGTTTAGTCTATCGTTGCAACACACAGCCTAATTTACCGATTAGAGGTATCACTGTAAAAGAGCACTTCTTTAACTCTCGTCTGCATAGGAAAATTTCATGATACAGCGATTGGCTAAGGTTTTGTAACGACTTCGTCAAACGAGAGTGACCTTGTTTGCCACTCAGCGGTTCTATATCATATTTAATAGCTACCGTTCCCTTGAAATTTTCAGTTCTAGTACTCGCAATTGAGCAAGACGCAAAACTATTCACAAAAAAGGAGTTAATAATAGTAATGTCGATTTAACTAAAGACACATCAAAACTACTACTTGGTAACAGATCGTCCTAAAACGCCGGCGTAATCAATAAAGACCAGATCAAATGCAACAAGCCACAAGAAATTCGAAAAAACGCTCATTGAATCTAAGGGCCGTTGAGGCTTCAATGTTGATCGCCTTCCATCACCACTTCATGGAAAAGAGAGAGTATTGATCTGTTCGTGTTGTTACTCTAGTGCCATTATTTCCATTCTTTCCAAACCTTAATTTGCTTGGATATTTTTCTTCCTAGGATCTAAGTGACGCAGCGGTTCGAGGTGTCCTGCAACAAAAGCGTGTTCGTTGGTTCGTTCCGCCACCATGGAAAAATCGAAGTTTGCATCCATCTGTATTAATAGAAAATAGTACTATACTTGTCTGGCAGGGTGAAAACGTCTTATGAATCAGTACGCCGCAAGCCATTCTGTAGGATGGATTTGTATTCATTCTCTCTCAATGTGCTTAATGCAGTCGATTAGCATCGCACACACCAGTGGGATGCTGAAGCCGTGACGATTTATCTCATGGGTCTCACCCTATAACGGTATCGCATCTATTTCTATTAATCAACCGATAAGTTGATCCAGCAGTAATTTTATTCTTCTCTACTATATGGCATAATTACCTAGTGGACCTGGTCAGACCCGAAAAGCATCACATTCTTTGCACTAGCTCATATTTTAAAGGGTTCTTGTTATAACGTTAAGCGTAACAGCCCACGACCTTCCGTCGTGCCATTGTCTTTAGCCCAAATATCATTAGGAACTGTAGAAAGTATTCACTATTCGAAAAAAATTTTGAGAACAACTTCTTTAATGATCCGATTTGTAACAAAAGAATTGGGAATGACCTTTTTTAAGAAAGCAAGATTTTATGAAGGAAACTGGTTATTTCATGTAAATGGCAGCGAAGTAACATACGACTATACTTAAAAGTAAAGCATCAACGAATATTTCGCAAATATGAATAAATGCTAATATAAAGACGTCATCTGTATTTTTATACGCCTTAGCTATTATGTTATTAACATTCCTTATCGTTCGTTGCCGCTTACGATGCCTTTGAGAGGTTTGCCAATGAGTGCCGAGTTGTGATACAGAGCTTGGGCTGATACGCAAACCCACAACGCTATGCGAGCAGAAGAGGAGTTCGAAATTTTCTTTTGGAAATCTAGCTAGGATAAATCTCGATTCTTATCGTCAGAAAAAAAGAGAAAAAGTTTTTTTTTTCAGAAAACTGAGTCCTTGCCGCAAGTCACTTTCGTTGATGGTTCCTCACTTTAATCGTGGATTCTCTTCAATTTTTAAGTTAAGCAGAGACTTCGAAGAAAAGCAAAAAAGAGCCAGCTGATGTAAAGCCAAAAGCAGGAGATGCAAGCAAATGTGATACAGAAATTGATGACTGGTAACACACTAGTAGACTTCGACCCTCCCCTTGTCTCATAAGTGCTTCTAACTAAATTGATGTGCTTACCAATGACGTAACCACTACTGCGATTCTGTGTGCGGAAACTGGCTTCAGGATGTGTGATTAACGTGTATTGTTGGCAAAGCTTCCTTGTTGTAACTCTTACGTCTGACTTTTTATTAACATCGGCATTGATCGAACAATTCTTTCTACTTCTGTTTAGCAACACGAGGTGTTATTTTATTTCTTTATTTATTTACGTAGAAGCTGATCTTATCTTCCTTGTTGTCTTCGCACACTGGATTCGAGAAGGTCATCCAACCGGACTCATCAGCGTTCAGCGTCGATTTCTTGCATACTCTGCTCGATCGTGGCGGTTCACACAAAAATTTATAATGCGACCACAATGATATGAACACTACTGCCGAACAAACGCGCTATACATCTTCACATGATTGCAACTGCCCTTAAGTTAGAAGCTTAGTGACAAATTAAAACTTTGAGAGACTTTCACACTAGTTCTCCGGAAGCGACAACCTTATAATCTTTAAGAATTTGTAGTATTCACTCATCAGACTTCGCAATTGGGAAGCGAATGAATTAGCGATGCAATTTCTTAAGTTTTTCAAGGTTTTAAAATGTGGAAATTTTCTTTATGCCAGTGACGCATAAAATCCTGGCAAAAATTATGTTCTAGAGGTGAAGGTTGTCCAGCAGACGGAATAGAGTAGTACATTTCCACTTCTACGCTTGTGGCCTCCTGAATAGATGCCCAAATTGTTCCGTAAGAATGTGGAAGCGACTAATGGCACATCACTCGAGGCCAGCGCTTCCACTTCAGATGACATTAGGTTTTGTTGTCAGCGGAACCAAGTGCTCTATCTGAGTCTCTTACGCTCGAGATGTGCCACAGCTCGAGTTAATCGTGCGTCGTTTCACTCAACCTAACCAAATTTGAGGATCGAAGAAGATGTTCGCAACTCGTATCGCCCTTAGCGGGACGCTCAAATTGCTTCCGTACAGTCCGTTCGCTATTAGTACACGCCCTTGTTGCCTCTCTACGTCCGCGCATTAATGCGACACTGATGTTGCTAAAACATGCTGGCTCTAATTTCTTATCAATCGTGCACTTCAACTGGATGTTGCTTTACCTGCCGAGCTTGAATCTGCTGTGCCATAATTACATAGTTTCCCAGAACACCTCACACGCACTTTAATAAGGCACAGGCCGATTTGAACGTTAAGAACTAATTTCAGCGAAAATCAACATGTATTTATGTTTTCAAACAGACCTTCATTTAGCCTCGGTAGTAATAATCAATTCTCCTTGGATTGTTAAGCTAACATGAGGTTGTTAAGTAGGAGGTATTGGAGTAGATTATCTACCGCAGGGTTTCTTCTTTCGATATGGGTCTTCGTTGTCGTATCATTGTTTTCTTGAACACAACCCGTCCTACAGAACTGGGTGTTATATCAGCAGGTGTATAAAGTCTAACTTTCATGTCTGCTTCGGTCTATCGTCAAAAGCCCATGATTATTCATACCGAGGCAAAGTGAAAGTCGGCTTTCAAGAATTTCAAAAAACTACAATGCTGGTACTTTCCAGAAATTCCCTCTTTATTGTGACCCAATCGTAAAATAGTTTCCAATGCGCAGAACCATTGAAAGAATTGAGTAAACTTAAAAATTATTAGAGTCTGAGAGTCCTTGTAAAATTCAAGTAATTTTTCCGTTGTTACACTACGGGCACTTATGCCTCGTCGAAAAATACGACCGAGATTCCGAAGAACAGTGTGGTCACAACTTCAATGATGCTGAGATACTTGCAGAACTCCGGACCTCAGGTGTCTGCGGTGGGGAACGAACATGCTATTGTCGTTTTCGGGGAATGACTCGTTCACCACCACGCCATGCGGACCTTTCGTTTCGTTTGTCTCTCAGCTAGTTCTATCGATCTCTGCCATCAGCAATCACCCGTCAGTGGGGTTGATTTGGAGAGCCCATATCGGCATTGAACCCAATTAAGCTGAGGCTGTAGTTATAATCGCAATTTCAACTTAATATTCGCTGCTCGGAAAGGACAATAGCGCGTCCGTTCTCACTCAGACACCTGCGGTCCGGAGTTTTTCAAATATCTCAGCACTATTGAAGTTATATTTCGCAATATACCTTGCCATTAAAAAGAGTAGGCAGTAAATAATAAGTTAAAAATGTAGTCACATTTGTTGTCCATAGTTAGAATATCCGGACAAGATGATAGATTTGGCGTAGTGATTTTTCTGGACGGAAAGCACGATTAAGATAGCTTCCATGTGGAATTTTTTGTTTACGAAGACCAAAATGTACCCGGGCTATTATTCATGCCCTCATTGGAGGTATTGCGTGTTGTGCTAGCAATCGAACACCACTATTAGAAAGGTTTGTACAACATCGCTCGGATAGAGGACTCTTACAAGCATTCGGCTGCCCGATTTTGATAGAGCGGAAAAAAGATCAATGGCACTTTTCAAATCTTTTTGTAGAAACAAAAAGAAAGTGGCAGAAACTTTCAGAGGTTTCCAATATTCCGTGAAATTAACTCAGCAGTAGTAGAAATTTAGGAAGCTTGATTTCCTTTCTCAGAGAACTTAATCCTTGCCTGTTTCTTCTGTTACCACTGTTTGTCTGCATTAGAATAATCAGATTTCTCTCCCTCAATATTTACAGGTGCCGTTGTCTTATATCTATTCAAAGTCTGTGAAGCTTTATTTAATGCCTTTCGAGAGCATTCTTACTGCATTAATACATTTTCTTTTTCGGTAAACACGTACTGCTTATGAAAAAGGGCGGAATGGGCAACAGCACTGTCGTCACCACTGTCGCGACCAATGACACCTATCGGTGTCATAATAGTTCCGCGGTTGTGGCCGGGAAGCATTCTGGTCTTCGTAAACAAGGGGTTCCACGTGAGAGCGATCTCAATCGTGTTTTTAGTTCAGAAAAATCACTTCATCAAATGTACGATTTTGTTGGGATGCTTGACCTATGAAACTGGGGAGCACACGTCGGCATTGAACCAAGTTGAGTTTGGCTGTAGTTTAAATCACAATGTTTTACTTTTTATTTTCTGCCTATTACAATTTTACGGCAGAGTATATGGCTCTGATCGGTAGAACAAGCTGAGTGACAGGCGAAACGAAGGACCTGCATGGCGTGGTGGAGAGTGATTTAGACCTCGGAAAGGGTAATACCGCTTCCGTTACCTCCGCAGTCACCTGCGGTTTGGGGTTTTGCAAATATCTCACCTACGTTGTGGTTGAAAACTTCCGGTCTTTGTTTTTTACTGTTGTTGTTGTTGTTTTTTGTTATAAATGTTAAATGTTTTAGTTGCTATAATTTTATAGTTTATGGACGATTTTACTGGATCTTCCTAGAGTTGACGCATCGATACATTTGGGGATTGATGTAAAATAAGAACAGCATATGTAGTATGTAAATGAATAGACAACACAAAAAGCTTGAATAAAATTCTCACTAAACTCGGTCTAAGCTGGTTTGTAAGGTGAATGTACTCCATTATAGCAATCTTGTTTGATTTCAGAGTGCAGGAATTTCCTCTCGAGCAATCGAAGGTACTAAAGCTTAGAAATAAAAAAGTGGCTACGGAGATTTTTAAATGATACGAACTTTTTAAATTGGCTCCACATAATTATTTAAATATTCCTTAGGATTCTGACAGAGCGATGGCGGACTTTGAAATAACCAAATCGTTATAGACATTAAACAACAGTGAAAAACTAAATTCAAGTAGAAACCATTTTTTGCACGAAACGAAGCAACATTATTAAACCATCGAAGAGGCAGCAATTGAAAAATTCTAATTTATTAGTTGAAATGAAAAACTGTAGTCTTCCAGGTGTACCAACAAGACCAGATGTTGGAGTGTCTCGGCATGCAAACAATGTTATTGTTGTAAAGCCAACGCAAATTTTTTAAAATCAAAATGACTAGTTTTACTGAACTTTTGCAAATGTCGGGCGCCATGTATTTGTTTCATTTCGTTTAGTTCCATTCAAAATAGTAGCATAGGACAGATTTCCAGGCTACGGTGGCCGCACATGTCCTAGTATGTTTTTGTCTATCTTATCCGACGAGTGGTAAAAGGTGTTGTCTTGTCGTCTTAGTGCCACCTTAAGACTATCGCTGGAAGAAATGCATTCATTGGTCCTCGAGCATCCAAATGGCAATGAAGAGTAGCATTCCGATAAATCTTCTTCTAAACTGCCTCGAAATTCGACTAGTTGTTTGAAGAAAAATTAGCTATTTCGATGCAAATTCCTTTAATGGTTATTTTTTCCTACGGATTTTTCTAAGGTGAGGGATGTTCCTCTTAGCACACTGTGAAAGGGACGAGTTTTATTCCTCTTATACCGGAACACCATCTTAAAATGAGGACTGTCATTCCTCCTATACGCTTTGATTCCACGCAGCTGGAAAGGATGAGTATGGATCAGTCGTTAATATATCAGCCCTTTTCCAAACTGTTAAAATTTGGAAAACATATAATAATGATCTGTTTCATACATGGCATTCCACTGACATTAGAAACCTTCGTTGAAGAGCCACCCAAGCATGCTGAAATGACCATGCTCGACCTCACCATATGACAGAAACGAAAAGAAAGTGGTAGCCAAACGTCGATTAAGACAAAGACCAACTTAATTCAAGATCGGACAAGAAAAACAAGCTGCTTCGGGAGAATAAAAACCTGATCAAGGAAGAATTAATGAAGACAAAGAGCATCTGGAGTCGTATTTGTCTTTTCGTCACCTTCATTCAGCTTTTTTAAATCTACAAATTGGAAACTTTTACCGTAAAGTTTATGTTGATGTGTGATTATTCTGCCACCCGTATCTTTCTACTTCATAGCAATATGCTAAATCATAAATTTGGATAGTTAAACTGTTTATAAGCATGATATTTACACAGCAATACCATGAGGTTAAAAATGTATATACAGCAATTTACAAAGTAAATTAGTTGGATGGACAATAGTAGCATACGTAGCAAATTGCATTGCCAATGACATAGAGATTTATCGCGCAGATTTACGAAGGTGTGAAAGCGTAAGTAAAAACCCTATTCATGTAACAGTTTAGTATAAGTGCCGCAGTGTACATATATTTAAGTAACTATTGTGCGAGAATATCATAAGGATGAAAGGGTTGCCCAAGCGAAAACGAAGAAAATTTCGAGGAGTAACAAACTATTACGCAGGATGACTCGCAAATACGTTGAAAAATATCGATGGATTTGGCCGCATCGGAATTGTAAGTAAATGATTCACAGTTTTTCTTGCATAGAAAACATGGGGTTGTTATCACAGAATTTATTCGTTCACAACAGCTGCTGTTTCGGTGATTTCGCCTTCTTCAGAGCCTGGAAACGTCAAAGTGAAGTGCTGTCTACTCAGCCAAACAAGATAGATAAAAATTAATATAAAATTTATTTTGTACTGTTAAATTTATGCAAGAATTTTTAACTAAAATGAAAAATTTTCTTATTGTTGCAATCATCTGAAAACTTTAAGGTTTCATCTGCTAGGGTTTTGTAAGCGTTCTATTTAGATTTCATGTCAATTAGACCTCTTCAAGGTCCGAAGAAGGCGAAACCGCCGAAACGTCAGCAGTTACGAATTAATAAATGCAAACTCGTGTTTGCTCAATAAGAAAACAGTTAATTATTGATCAATGCCGAGGTTAGACGAAAGTCGGTCCACAGGTTTGCAAATAAGCGAATTGATGTAGCAAAAGTGACTTTTACAGAGTACTTATACAGAGTACAAGAATTCGAGATAACTGCTAAATTAACAAAGCATAGTGATCACATGAGGAATGCTCCAAGAGAATGGTTAAGGGTATCATGGTCGACGGCGATCAAGCAATGTTGCCCGTCCCGGTGGCAGAACCGCTGGTTAAGGACTACAATTTGGGACAAGCAAGCGGTGCTTGTTTCAGGTGACTTGAGCTATATGAAGGCGTGTCGTTTGTATCACGTGTCGTCCTGTTGATCATCGAATGACTTGAGAATGGGCCAGTAAGTTTCTTGTTTCTCTCTGTTGTGTGCAAGAGTAGTTCAGCGGGTTTTGATTGCTCTAGATAGAACTCGCTGAGCACCGTATTTATCTTTCAGGATTTTCGTGAAGAACTATGACCATACGGTCGGTGATGTTTCTATAGTACATTTGACATCCCGAGGAATCTACTCACTGACGGTTCTTGTTCATCAGTTGCCGTGCATAGGCACAACGTGTCCAGCCCACCTTATTTTCGAAAATTTGACGCATGTAACAGGGTCTTTGATTTTTGATCGTTGACGCAGGTCGAAGCTTCGGTTTTCTTCCCTTACTTGTGTGCCACAAATCACTCCTAGCATCGTCCTTTCGACTGTGCGTTCAATAACGGTGAGTGTTCTATCATCCTGTTTCCGCAGCGATCAAGTTTCCCACGCTTGCATTTAGGCAGGAAGAATTATGTAGCTGAAAAGGTCATCACGGAATAGGGTATTCCTCGCCCTTTTCACTACATCCTTGATCCGCTTTAATGCTACCTAAACTGGTCGCTTCCCCCTTCTCAAGTTCGGGCATACGTAACACATCCGTTTCTCACGAATGTTGTTTTTCTTGAGATTTAGTTGAAGACCATTCCTTCCACAGGTGTTATTGAGATGGACAAGCATTCATTCCACCTAGCTAATGTTTGGTGTCATTAGAACGATGTTAAAGCGAAGGTAGTGTAGTTGTAGACCAGCGATTTTCACTCTCGTGTTGACCTATTCCAATGTTATCATGAGTTCTCGGAGGTGGCAATAAATAATTTTGACGAGATGGTATTGCCTTGTCTAACCCCTCTCTTGACGTGGATATTGACATTGTTATATAATAGTGATAATTTGCTTTTTTGTATATAGCTCTCCATAAAAGCTCTCGACTCGCGGTGGCCTGCCGATCTATCAAGCCAGTGCTGCTATCCTCCTAGACAAGTCTGGTACCAATTTGCCGATCCCGGAGGGATGGAAGGCTTGGTGGGCAATGGGCGCAAGAATCGATTCCACGCGCGTATCGCAGTGGCGCCTGCAACCACTGCGCCACACGTGCCCTTACAGCTCTTCATATAGCTCAAAAATAATCTTTATGTGCTGAATAGATCCGGCAGTCTACGACTTTCATTACTCCTACTATCTAAACTGAGTCAAAAAGCTTTCCTCAAATCGATGAAACTGAAAGTGAGCGGTCTCTGTGGTCCATCTTATTGAATCCATTTCGAACACTTGTTTGCTCACATGGCTGTCCTTCATCCAGCGTTCTGTTGATCCTGTTAAGGATGACTAAAGTGAAAAGTTTGAAGACGACAGAGAGTAAGTAGATTGAGCAAAAGTTGCCGATGCCGTGCAGGTCACTCTTGTTGGAAAACGATTCGTCTTGCTCTTCTTCCATTTTCACGTGTTCAATTCATATCATGTCCTAAGCTGATGTTGTTCGATTCTTCACAGACGGAACAATATGTCAGATTTCGGTAAGGAGAACATGACAGTAACAAAAAGAACAAATAGATGATTAATGCAAGACATGTAAGAATAAAAGATAGACCAATCTCAGCTAAAAAGAAATTGTGGTCACTACTAACGAAGATACTAAACTGGAGGGTATAAGGTATCCAGTTTTACACAGGTGACAAAAAAACCGGATTACTGATCAGCACCGAAAATTAAGGGTAGCGTTACATCTATCAAAACGTCGCAAATAAGTTGAGTTGCACACTTCGATTGCACGTCAACCACAAGGCAAGTCATGCAGTAACGATACAACCGACGTTTCCAGTGCATACCTAGGCTTCTCCAAAGGCTACTTGTAGTGCAGTGGTCGTGAGGGCCCTGCAATTTGCTGGGGATCGGTTCCGGCTCCAAGGCTCATCAAGCCTTCCATCTCTCCGAGGTCGGCAAATTGCTACCAGACTTCTTCGGAAGGATGGCAGTACTGGCTTATTACATCGGCAGGCCACTGCAAGTCATTGTAAAGGTTAGACATGAATTCAATCACGTCCAAACGAGGCTTGATGAAGTCGAGTGCACAGCACATTTTTCAGGGATTGATCAATACCGAGAGCTTTATCCTTTTTACCTAGCTCTCTCAATGGTTTGCATAAGGTGAGATAATACCTTCTGTTGCAAACTCCTTCCTTCAAAGGTGTGCAGAGAGGTTTAGCAAGGTTTTGTTCTTAAGCTTTGAGCCATCTTTTCTATCATGATGAACAGCGGTCATTGGGTCTGATCGAAATCTTCAGGAAAGGGACTACCTACAGGAAAAATTAAAAGCCCGAACATGGGTAATTCACTAATTCACCAATC
The DNA here is from genome assembly GCA_009735665.1 of Angiostrongylus cantonensis. NCBI lineage: Eukaryota > Metazoa > Nematoda > Chromadorea > Rhabditida > Metastrongylidae > Angiostrongylus > Angiostrongylus cantonensis. The sequence continues at coordinate 2,666 of MQTX01000446.1, read as the reverse complement.
ATGTAATTTAAGCCACCTGTTGATCATTCTTAGATGAAAAGCAGTAGGTTTTTTTTATCAATCACAAATATGTGGTGCATGCTCATGACGATATTCCTAAAATAAACTAGCCAGAATGCTTATTAAAAAGAGTAACGATTCTCATCTTGTGACTGGGTTCCTACTTGGACGGCAGTGAGTCCTTTGACAGGTTTATTCTCTTCTGACCTTATGGGTGGGAATCATGAACTTTTTTAATTTAGGAAACCACGCTAGAGAAATTAACCTTCGCTTCACATCTCAATGCAACAAAAACATATGGAGCTGCATCGAAGTGGTTTGCAATCCGAGACAAATTCCTGAGTGGTTGAATAAAACTCCGCATCTACAGAACTCTAAAGCTTCGAAACTATTAAAACACAAACTCAGAGTTTCTCTCTTATTTCTCTTCTTTATGCGTAACATTGCGCTGCATTCAGATATGGAAAATACTCCACCGCATTTATTCAAAATATGGCCTGGCAGCATGGCAATTTTCACTCCTTGGTCTACCTGATGCTTTGTAAGGTAAATTGTCTTGAGCTTTGCATTAAAAATAATTGAATGGCTTAAATACGTCTGTAAATGTATCTCATCTTGTAGCGTGCGTATCACAGTTCTTAGAGATGCCATTAATTACTCACGTTGTCGTTGGTTCGACTTCGATACTAAGCCTCTTATTGCCTCATGATGGGCAAGTTGGTACAAGAGCTTTTCTTAGGATAAGAGCATTGAAGAGTGCTCAGTCTTTGCAACTTTTGCACAATATGACCCAGTTGCAATGAGTTCATGTGAAAAATTATCTCATCCACCTCATGTGGAACTATGGCTATAGAAGATAAATAGTAAGACAACATCAGATAGACAATCTTCTAATGTAAGTGGTACCACAAAGCGAATCGAAATTCACCCGAATACTGCAACCTACAATAAGAGCTTGAAGAGAAATTCACTACCCAAATGGTCATGCTATACTTTTCATCTCCAAAAACTAATTCTTCGAGAACTAAATTAAAAAGCACCACGGATTTCCCTCACATGAGGGATCTCGAGTAGGTTAGTGGCGAGGCTACGTAGCGCTTACCCAGGAGGCGGATAGGGTTAATCGCGGACCAAAAGCGACCTTTGCTTCTCTGAGACGCAGGTGGATCCAGGGGATGGACTCCCTGTGTCTGCTGCACCGATTTGGCACATACTTTCTGTATTTGCTAGGTGTATTCATGCACGCATGTGTGGATGCGTTCTTGCTTATGCGGACAGTATTCTACGAGTCAGTTCAGCCAAAAGCCTGCAATTAAGTGACAGACAAGTATATGGGAGGCGGTTAGGAGTCGTCTCCAGCAAATAAGCTCCAAGTCCACTCTGGGAGAACCTGGAAAGCGACCCGTGAGTATAACCAGCCCCACGTTCAGAGCCCAGCAAGCTATATGTGGGCATCAAATATGCTAAACACAGTAAAAAAAAACGGGCCTCATTCTCCTGACCCCGGAAGATCCTCAGTTTCGCAGCGTTGGGTAGGGCGTGTACGGAGAGGCTGCTAAAATCTTAGGGCCAATGGAAGCTGCCTGGTTCAAGAACTATGGTGACGATCTGTACCTACAACGCACGTACACTTGCATCCGAGTCCTCGATAGAGGACTTGCTCACGCAAGCAAGAATGATAAGGTACGACGTCATCGGCCTGGCCGAGACGAGACGACGCCACCCATTCAACGCTGTCTACGACACTGGAGAAGAACTGTTCCTCGGAACATGCGACAGTAGAGGCGTAGGCGGTGTCGGCGTTCTCGTCAACACACCAAGATGATTGCACTCCGCCGCCCAGACGGAACAATAACATCGTCCAGAAAGGCAATGGAGAAAATCATCCACGATTACTACTCAGATCTCTTCGATAGCCACGTCCATCTCCCGTCTTATGAAATAAAAGAGGATGGATATGCTGTTCCACCGGTTCTCCCTTCCGAAATCCGACATGCCATTTCGTTGGTGAAAAATCGAACAGCACCAATTCCGGACAGGATAAGATCAGAACATCTGAGGAACCTTCCGCCAGTCCTCGTAAGCCCACTGGCTAGGCTTTTCACACGTTACCTGTCTGAATGCATGGTCCCTACTCAGTGGAAGACCAGCAAGACCGTGTTGTTGTTCAAGAAGGGTGACCTACACGATATAGGCAACTATCGCCCAATCTGCTTGCTGTCTGTCGTCTACAAACTTTTCACTCGAGTCATCCTGAACAGGATTGACAGAACACTGGACGAAGGACAGCCGTGCGAGCAAGCAGGGTTTCGAAAAGGATTTAGTAAGATGGACCACATTCACACGTTAACAAGGCTCATTGAAGTATAGCGAAAGTACAAAAGACCGCTCTGTCTCACTTTCATCGATTAACGGAAGGCCTTTGATTCAATTGAGATAGAAACAGTCATGGAAGCCCTTGGTAGTCAAGGAGTCCCTGCTCAGCACAAAGATTCTTCTTGAGCTGTACAAAAATTTCACAACCGAAATTTCATTATTCTACAACGATATTAACCTTGACGTAAAAAGAGGAGTTAGGCAAGGCGATACAGTCTGGCCAAAATTATTTACTGCCACTCTCTAGAACGTCATGTGAACATTGGAATGGGATAACATGGGAGTGAAAA